>CAUYLG010077300.1:0-149208 GCA_963573385.1 Cacajao melanocephalus | reverse complement strand
AAATACAAAACAAGAAACAGACTTGGTTTCAAATACATAACCAGGTGCTGGAGTTTAAAGCATCACTGATAACATTGTTACAGAAGAATGGCAGCTTACTCCAGGGCACTTCAGTATTCCTGAGGAATAAACATGATTTCTTTTGTCCTCCCACTGGGATGTTCTCAGGTGAAGTGACTGCTGCTGCTCTTTGACATATTTTCTGTGTAGGAGATACGGAGCCTGGAAATCATGCTGACAGTTGGAGTAAGCCATTCCTAATCCCATGCCAGAACCGAAGGCTAATGGCCACATTCTTCTTTTAAAGAAGGTAAGTGAGAAAACAATTCCTAATCCAAAACCAGTACCTATCTTCACAACCGCATCCGCCAGGCACCGGTCCCACTTCCTGCCGAGCTCCGACTCCGACATGTTCCCCACCCACGCCTCCAGCTTTCCTCTCAACCTGCCCCCACAGTAATTAAATCTTAAAGCTCCAAATGAATCTCCTTTGATTCCATGTGTCACATCTAAGTCACATTGAAGCAGGAGGTGGGCTCCCATGGTCTCCTGCAGCTCTTCCCCTGTTGATTTGCAGGGTACAGCCCCCTCCCAGCTGCTTTCATGGGCTGATGTTGAATTCCTAAGGCTTTTCCAGGCACATGGTGCAAGCTGTTGGTGGATCTACCATTCTGGGCTCTGGGGGTCAGTGGCCCTCTTCTCACAGCTCCACTAGGCAGTGTCCCAGTGGGTTCTCTGCATGGGGGTTTCAACCCCACATTTCCGTTCCATATTACCATAGCAGAGGTTCTCCATGAGGGCTTTGCCCTGCAGCAGACTTCTGCCTGGACAGCCAGGTATTTCCATACATCCTCTGAAATCTAGAGGGAGGTTCCCAAACCTCAACTGCTTACCTCTGTGTACCTGAAGGCCCAACACCACATGGAAGCCACCAAGACTAAGGGTTTGCTCTCTCTGAAGCCACTGCCAGAGCTGTACCTTGGTCGCTTTAGCCCCGGCTGCTGGGAGGCAGGGCACCAAGTCCCAAGGCTGCACAGAGCAGGGGTAGCCCTGGGTCTGGCACAAGAAACCATTTTTTCCTCTTAGACATGTGATGGTAGGGGCTGCCATAAAGGTCTTTGCATGACCTGAAGGCATTTTCTCCATTGTCTTGAGGATTAACATTTGTCTCCTAGTTTCATGTGCAAATTTCTGCAGGAGCCTTGAATTTCTCCCCAGAAAATGGGTTTTTCTTTTCTGTGCCATGGTCAGGCTGCAAATTTTTTAATCTTTTATGCTATGTCACTTCTTGAATGCTTTGCTGCTTAGAAGTTTCTTCCACTAGATGCCCCAAGTCATTTTTCTCAAGTTCAAAGTTCCATAGACCTCTAGGGCAGGGACAATTGCCACCAGTCTCTTTGCTAAAGCATAGCAAGAGTGACCTTTGTTCCAGTTCCCAACAAGTTCCTCATCTCCATCTGAGACCACCTCAGCCTGGACTTCATTGTCCACATCACTATCTGCACTTTGGTCAAACCAGTCTCCAGGCTCTAGGAAGCTCCAAAATTTCCCACATATTTCTGTCTTCTTCTGAGCCCTCCAAACTATTCCAACATCTGTCCATTACCCAGTTCCAAAGTCATTTCCACATTTTCAAGTATCTTTTCAGCAGTACCCCCACTCTCTGCAGTATCAGTTTACTATACAAGTCCATTCTCACACTAATACAGAGAAGAGCCTGAGACTGGGTAATTTATAAGGAAGGAGGCTTAACTGACTCACAGTTCCACATGACTGGGGGGGTCCTCAGGAAATTTACAATCATGGTGGAAGAGGAAGCAGGCACCTTCTTAACAAGGCAGTAGGAGAGAGTGTGTGAGAGTGCAGGAAAAACTGTCATTAATTAAACCATCAGATCTTGTGAGAATTCGCTCACTATCATGAGAGCAGCATGGGGGAAACTGCCCCCACAATCCACTCACTTCCCTCCCTCAACACATAGAGATTTCAGGTCTCTTCCTCAACATGTAGGATTATAATTCAAGATGAGATTTGGGTGGGGACACAGAGCTCAACCATATTAGCATGTGTTTGAGGAAAGTACCCAAACCTGAGGAAAAATTTTCCTGAAAGAATAAGGAGAAAACAGTAAGCAGAACTCACAGGGACAAGAAATACTGCCTGTTTCCAGCAGCTACAGGGGAAAACCTCACAATTCAGAGGACATCTACTAGAGAATGAAGAAGAGTCTTGCAACGCTTGTGGGGAAAAAATTAACCCTAAACTAAATACTGCTATGATTCTTCTAATAAAACTTAAAAATAAAATCCACCAATAACAAAGTAGTTGAAAAATATCTAGCACCCAACAAGGTACAATTCACAATGTCTTGAACCTAAAAACATGGAAAAAAAAAAAAGAAAATAATTAGAAGATCAATCAATCATTTGGAACTGACCCTGATCTGTAGTTGACACAGATGATGGAATTAGTAGATTAGGATATTTAAGCAATCATTACTATATTTGTATTAGTCAATTTTCACACTGCTGATAAAGACATACCTGAGACTGGGTAATTTATTAAAAAGGAGGTTTAATGGACTCACAGTTCTGCATTGCTGGGGAGGCTTCACAATCATGGTGAAAGACAAAGGAAGAGTAAAGGGGCATCTTACATGGTGGCTAGCAAAAGAGAACTTGTGCAGAGGAACTTCCCTTCATAAAACCCTCAGATCTTGTGAGACTTATTTACCATCATGAGATCAGTATAAGAAAGACCTACCCCCATGATTTAATTATCTCCCACCAGATCCCTCCCAAGATACATAAGAATTATGGGAGCTAGAATTCAAGATTTGAGTAGGGACACAGCCAAACCATATCAGTATTTATAATCCAAAGAAGCTAGAGGAAAGATTGAAAACGTTAAATAAATACATGGAAAATATCAAAACAACCAAAATTTAACTTGTACAAATGAAAACCACACTGTGTGACTAAAACATTCACTAGATGGGATTAATAGTAGAATAGACATTTTAGTAGAAAAGATTAAGAAGCTTAAAAATATAGCAATAGAAACAGCCTCCCTCCCTCCCCAACCCCCAAAGAAAAAACAGAGAAAAAATGCTAAACAACAACAAAAACCAGAGTATAGTGATCTGCGGGATGACATCAAATAACCAAATAATTAGAGTAACCAAAGGAGAGTTGAGAGAGTGAGACATATTTGAAGAATCGATGGAGAAAAATTGTCTAAACTGATGAAACGATTAGCCCACAGATCCAAGAAGCACCAGAAAACCTCAAGCACAAGAAATATAATGTAAACTACATCAAGACACATTATAATCTAATTAATAGAGATAAAAGCAGCCAGAAGAAAATAGAGACATTACATACAGAGGAACAGACATAAAGAAGACAGCAGATTTTACGTCAGAAACAATTCACATTAGAGGAAAATGGATAGCATCTTTAAAATACTGAGTGAAAGAAAAAAAACCTTAGCAACCTAGAATTCTTCAAGCAGTGAAAATATCTTTGTAAAAAAAAAAAAGCAGAATAAAGAATCTTTCTTAAATATAAAAGCTAAAATAACTTTTTTTTTAAAATCAGCAAAGCTTCATCATAAGAAATGTTAAAGGAAATCCTTTAAGGAAAATGATACCTGATGGAAATATGAATCTTTACAAAGGAATGAAAGCAACAGAAATCACAACTACATGAGTGTATGTATAGATTTTTTTCTGAATACTTAAGTGCTTTTAGAAACTAATCACCCATTTTGGTGGTGCTGGAGCCACACTGGGCTAACTTTATAATGCTGACAGTGCTTCTCCCCCAAATCTCTGTTGTCTGTGTGCTTTTCATCTCTCTTGTGTTTATCTGTTCTTTAGTATAAGTAACATAATGGGATACTGTGCCTCCCACGGTCCCGTAAATTTATAGTGAAAATTGGCCTAGACTCTAACACTTTATTTCACTTGATGAATTGAAATCATTACTATGTGGAGCTGTCAACAACCTTAAAATCACTGTAGATAACAATAAATTTTCAGGTATGCTGCCTCATCTTTGGGACAAAGTTTATTGTTCTCATGTACAGCATTTAGCACTCACCCAAGAGCAGGAGGTTAGACAACAGCTTTTGAGTTTACACACCAGTGTGTAAACAAATCTAAGCATTTGGGTCCCAGTCTGTCCTATTGGAAGCAGTTTGGGGTCAGACAGTGGCTAGAAACCTAAGGAGAGGAGACGCTCACCAGGATGACTGGAGAGCTGAGGGCTACCTTGGCTTGTGCAGTGTAGTGCACTTAGATAATAGTTCATCACTGGCTATCATCCTTGGCTTCCCTTACTTTGCTTATGTTACAAGGTCTCAGCAATTCATAGAACTCTCACTCCTGCCCTTCCTTCCACCTGTGATCTCTGCTTTGGAGATAAGAACCATTTGTGTAATATTAGACTAATACTTAAGAATAACATGCACTATGTAGTTATAATCAAACCTAATGTTTTCAGATGACCTAATTACATCTTCAGTGTGGAAAAAGTAAAAAACAAAAAGAATTCACCTGAACTTCTGGGCAATCCAGTTTCCTTTCAAGTTTAAGAATGGAATTCCAAATACTTTATCTATATAACTAAAGTCAATCTATGGATACAATATTTGTGAATGACCTTTTAAATATAAGAAAACTTAATGTAAAAAATTACTCATTTAAAACAAAAATAACAAGTATACTCTGTAGCGCAAAGACAATCTCTAACTTGAGATGGTTTGACCTACAATTTTTCTACTTTACAATGGTGCAAAAGTGACACACATTCAGTAGAAATTTTACTTGAGAGCCCACATAATCATTGTTTTTCACTTTCAGTATTTATTAAATTACATGAGATATTCAACTCTTTGTTGTGAAATAGGCTTTGTGTCAGTTGATTTTGTTCAACTGTAGGCTACTGTAAGTAATCTGAGCATGTTTCAGGGAGGCTAGGCTAAACTATGATGTTTGGTAGGCTAGGTGTATTAAGCACATTTGCAGCTTGTGACATTTTTAACTATGAAGGATTTATTGGATAGTATGTAACCCCATTGTTAAGTTAACAACATCTATATATAGACCTAATATATATGACTTCAATAGCCTAAAAGATAGGAAGGGAAAAATGAAGAAATACTGCTGAAAGTTCCTACACTAAATGGGAAATAGAGTAGACTGTGATAAGTGAAATTTGTATACTATAAATGCTAGAGTTGCCACTAAAGAATCAGGCTGAGCGAGGACACTCATGTTTGTAAAACAATCACTTCGGGAGGCTGAGGCAGGTGGAACACATGAAGTCAGGAGTTCGAGACCAGCCTGGCCAACATGGTGAAACCCATCTGTACTAAAAATACAAAATTAGCCCAGCATGGTGGCATTTGCCTGTAGTCCCTGCTATCTGGGAGGATGAGACAGGAGAATCGCTGGAACCCAGGAGGCAGAGGTTGTAGTGAGCCGAGATTGCGCCACTACACTCCAGCCTGGGCGACAGAGCGAGACTCCTTCTCAAAAAAAAAAAAATCAATTTATACCGAATAAACCAGCAATGAAGATAAAATACGATCATATAATTAATTAATTCAAAAGCATAAAGAAAAATAGGAAAAATGTTAGCAAAGAACAAGTGGGATAAATAGAAATCAAAAGATGGTAGATTCAACCCAATCATATAAATAGGCACATTTAATGCAAATTGTGTAAACACATAAGTTTGGCAGAGATTGTCCAAATAAATTAAAAAGGAGATAATTATACTTTAAATATAAAGACAAAAATAGTCTAAAAATTAGAAGACTGGACAAACGCATATTATGTAACTAATACAAATTCAGTTTGAATGGCCTTATTTATATAAGAAATAGATTTCAGAGCAAAGAATATTGTCAGAGTTAAAGAGGGTCATTTTATAATGATAAAAGAACTAATTCTTTAGGCGGACATAATCATTATTACGTATTAGGTAACACAACCTCAAAATATATGAAGTAAAAACCAATAGAATTGCAAGATATATCCACAATTACAGTCAGAGATTTCAATACCTAGTCTCAACAATCAATAAATACAGTCAGAAATCAGTAAGAATAATATAGAAATCAGTTCAGTAAGAGTAATACAGAAATCAGTTCAGACTTGAACATTATCAACCGACCTGACCTAATTGACATTTATTGACCACTCCACTTTACAGCAGCAGAATACACATTATTTTCAAGTGCACACTGAACATTGACCACGACACAGTATATTCTGGACCATAAAACATATTTCAATAAAATTAAAGATAAAACGTTTTTAAATAATTCAAGTCATATGAAGTATATTTTCTGCCCACAGGGAATTAAATAAAAACTCAATAACAAAAGATATCTGGAAAATTCTCAGATATGCAAACCATATTACACACTTCTAAATAACCTATGGGTCAAAGAAAAGAAAATTTTAAATAGGACGTATTTTGGACTGAACAAAAATGGAAACACTACATATCAAACTTTCTGGTGCAGCCAAAGTCATATATAGAAGAAAATTTATAGCTTTCAATGTCTAAAAAAAGGAAAGTTCTTTAATCAATAACTTCAGCTTCCACCTTAAAAAGTTAGAAAAGACAAGTATATTAGGTTCAGAGTGGAAATCAATGAATTAGAAAAGGGAAAATTAATAGAGAAATCAATGAAACTAAAAACTGGTTCTTTGAGAATATTGATATAATTGCTAGACCTCTAACCAGACAGATCAGTAAAAATGAAAGGAAACACAAATAACAAATAATAAAAATGAGAGACATTTCTTCACTATCAATCACACAGATATCAAAAAGACAAATTCCATGAAATGAACCAATTCCTTGAAAGACACAAACTACCAAAGCTCAACCAAAAAGAAATAGATAACCTGAAAATAAAATTGTAGTTTAAAAAAAACCTTCCTGCAAAGAAATGTCCAGACCCAAATGGCTTCATTAGTAAATTCTACTAAATATTAAAAAAAATTCTATACAAATTCTTCCAGAAAATTGAAGATGAGTGAATACTTCCCAATTTATTCCATGAAGCCAGCATTATTCTTACACCAAATCAGGTAAAAAGGTTTCAAGAAAGGAAAACAGTCCAACATCCCTCATTAACATAGTTGTAAAAAAAAACTAACACATCAAATTCAGCATGTATAAAAAGTATGATACATCATGACCAAACGTAGTTTTTCTTAAGAATGCATTTTTTAACAATAGAAAAATCAATAAATGTAATTTATCATTTCAACAGACTATTTAAGAAACATTATATGATCATATCAATATATGCAAAAAAAAAGCACTTGACAAAATCCAACATGCATTTCTGGTAAAAACTGTAGCAAACTAGGACTAGAAGGAAACTTTCTCAATCTGATGATTACTCCAAGTGTGGCCCACATATAAGCAACACTGCCATAACCCAGAAGCCTGCTAGGGATGCGGAATCTCAAACCCACCTTAAACATACTAAATTGGAATCAGAGTTTTAGCAGGATCCTCTGGGGATTTAAAGATGTGTGTGTATTAATCATGTTTCTCTAGAGGGACAAAGCTAATAGGATATATGTATATATGAAAGGGAGTTTATTAAGGAGAATTGACTCACACGATCACAAAGTAAAGTCCCACGATAGGCCGTCTGCAGATTGAGGAGCAAGGAAGCCAGTGGTGGGTCAGTCCAAGTCCCCAAACCTCAAAAGTGAGAAAGCTGACAGTGAAGACTTCAGTCTGTGGCCAAAGGCCTGAGAGCCCCTGGCAAACCACAAGTCCAAGAGTTCAAAAGCTGAAGAACTTGGAGTTCGATGTTCGAGGGAAGGAATCATCCAGCACAGAAGAAAGGTGAGGACTGGAAGACTCAGCAAATCTGCTCCACCATCTTTTCCTGCCTGTTTGCCTCTAGCCATGCTGGCAGCTGATTAGATGGTGCCCACCCAGATTGAGGGTGGACCTGCCTCTCCCAGTCCAATGACTCAAATGTTAATCTCCTTCGGCAGCACTTTCACAAACACACCCAGGGACAATACTTTGCATCCTTCAGTCCAATCAAGTTGACACTCAATATTCATCATCGCAAAATGCAAGATTGAGAAGCACTGCACTAAGTCTAATTTATGACCATTACTAATTCACAATCACTTCCCTAAAGCACTCTACATAGAGAGGATTTCTGAACATTTCACTCTATTCTAACTTGAACTTCCATTTTCCTAGATGTATAATGGACATATATATATATATTCTATAGGTTTTTTAAAGAAGTAAACAAGGCAATAAAATATTTGGCATGGTATGTGTTGCTATTGTTATTTTCCATCAAATGTATAAAATAAAGTGCCCTTAGTAAAATGTATTTATACTCAATAAAATGGATTATAGAAACTTACATCTATAAAGAAATCTAGTCTATCTCCTCATTTCACTGATGATAAAACTAATTCCAGAAAAGTCAAGTGACCTCTCCAAGGTCACAGGCCAGAAAGGTTTTCTGATTTCAACTATAATGTGCTTTCTGCTACAGTACATGCTCTGACCTATTTAATTCAATACTAACACAAGGTAATCTGTAAAAATTAAAAGCAGGAGGTTGCAGGGGAGAGGTGGATGTGATAATTTACTTAATGGGTACAATGTACGTTATTTGGGTAACAGAAACCCCTAAAAAGCCTTGACTTTACTACTATGCAATCTATGCATGCAATAAAATTGCATATGTACCCCATAAATTTATATAAATAAAAAATAAGCTTTTGCTTTAGATGCAGAAGGTAGAGAGATTCCTTTTTTCTATCCATACTGAACATAGAAACAAAAATTACAATCTCAAAAAACAAAATCTCTCTAGTACTGTTTAATACCTTCCATTTTCTACTAGAAGTTACATATCAACTAAGATCTTTAAACACAGCAAATGACTACAAAATTGAGTTGGAGAAAGTGGTGGGTATTGTGTATTTAATGTACAAAATGTTTGACTAGCCAAACCAGGTGATAACCATTTATTCAGTCGATAAAACTCTACATGAATATTAAAATGTTAATGAAACAAGAAATTTCCCTAACCCGTATGTGGGACTCATGAAGAGAATGGCTCATTTACTCAGCCCCTTACTCAGCTCTCAACCCCTTGTGGGAGGGAGAGCATGCAGGTGAGCTGGGGCAGGGGCTGGGATGAGTGCTTCTGGGCACCAGCAGGAGCAGAACTCCATGTGGTCCCGTGGTTGTGTCTGGGGGGTGTCTGTGATCCCTAGAGCCCCAGAGGGCATGTGTTATAGTGCTCTTTCAGCTTTGCTGTCTGTGGACAGCTTAAGTGTTTAACAGCTCCGTGTGACAGACTCTGTATCAGAGCTCTTGTTTGGCATCCAGGAAAAATCAGATCACACAAACAAATTAAAGATGGTAAATGTAAAGGATTTTATTGCTGATGAAAGTGGCTCTCAGCAGGATGGGGGGCTGGAAAGGGGATGGAATGGGAGGGTGGTCTTCCTCTGGAGTTTGGCCATCCCCACTCAACTTTTCTCCAAGATCCCACCATCAAGCCATTGCTCTGAAGTCAAACTGCTTCTTCTCTTTTCTCCTTTTCTGCCACTCGGTTGGTCTGCTACTCTGCCAGTGGAGCCTGGGGTTTTTAGGAGTATAGGATGGGGACGGGGGTGGGGGCAAGCCAAAAAGCAACAGTCAAGCAGGAAAACAACTGCATGTTCTCACTTTGGGCTGCAGTTCCAGACTTGAGGGTGTAGGCCTCACTGGGGACCACCCTCTTCTACCCACTATTTCCCTGCCACCTGTTCATATCATTAGATTGTCCCATTTTGATCAGTATTTGTGAATAACTTCTCACTGTTATATATTGTGATTGCTCCATGAAGCTGTGTAGTAGTTGTAAAATAGTTAAAAAATTATTTAGAAAACTACTAAGTAAAAAAGAAAAAGGAATGAGAGAGAATTGAGTGGTTGTAATTCTGAAAAGAAATTAAGTTCTGATTTTAAAGTGGTATTCCTGGAGGCTGAACTCTTTTCTTTAAAATGAAAAAAAGAATTCTAAACCCATTCAACTAATTTCCTGTCAATTAAACAATTGTGTCTGATTTACTGTGTGGTAGAATCAACTGAGGGTTTTACAGAAATCCACGTTTGGATGGAAATCCAGATGAAAAAAATTATGTGTTAAAAACAAACGTTATTTCTGCTTTAGTATATAAGCACACCACCTCTCCTGCTGGCATATTGAAAGGATTTGCCATTTTCTCAAAGGGATATAATCCAAATAAATGAAATGCAAATACCAATGAACCCTAGCCCTCCAAGACTATATTTTTAAAAAGACAATAATCAGATCATTGCTCTGAAGTAAGAAAGCAAATGTCTTCACATATGAAGAAAGCTGATGTGTGAAAAAGTTGGACATTATTTTTATTTTACTTCAAGTTAAGTTTAAACCCAGAGCAAAGATGAAAAGTAAGACTGCTACTTTGATCTAAAAGACAAAGAAATCTAGCATCTAGCAGATAGTAGAGCTGGGAAGGAGTTTTATAGCATTATGATGTTTTAGTAAAAATAAGATCAAATATTTCTAGTTCTTCTTATAAGCAAAAGAGACAATAGCCTAGCAGGTTTTTATTTAATTTTTGAAAAAACAGTTATAAATTCTAATAAGTAAGGTATATCGTGAAGAATGGCTCAAGATTTTTCAATTTATATTCTCAGGGGTGATCTTTCCTAAAACAATTGAACCATTAAAATATAAGGGAAAACAGTCATGTAAAGGAGTAGCTAGAACCACAGTGATGCATGCTATAAGAGAGGTAGGGTATGCTTCAGGGACCATGGGAGTGTAGAGGACACGAAACAAGGTAAGGCTATAATGTATTCCTCAAAGACTCTCCCCTGACCCCAGCCCAGTTACGTTTCACTCTCCTGGTTCTCTCCCACTTTTAGATTTTCTTAACAAGCAAGAGACTTTAAAAAAAAATGTGGACAGAGGCAAACAGGATCCACAGTATTATTTAAGAGCCTCTTACTTGGAATATTTTCTTATGGAACCAAATCAAAGTTTTTAAAAACAAAAATAGAAAATTTTAAAAAACAAAAATGTCAAAGATTGAAATCTTCTATGAAAAAGCTCCCAAGGACTGCCTGAACCTATTTATTCTGATCAACTTATGGGACAGTTATGCTTAATAAATATTCTTAAATAAATGGCATGATGGATACAAATATGGGTAAGATTTAATATTGGGGAAAAACAATCTAAGGGTAACAAATAAATATTTTTAGGCAGAAAACAAACTTAATGTTCCATGGATGCCTATGCAAATTCAATGCAAATATAAAGTCATACACAAATACTTAAGGCCTCCTATTTTATTGTCTTCATTGTGTATCTCAGGAAAATTCTCTAGAAATTATTGGACAAATAACCATAAGTTGAAAAGAAATGGGTTTAGTTCAACTCAGATCCTTTTGTGAGTTTTAAGAGTATTTACAAGTTGGCTGAAATACCTTTGAGACATAGGAAGGAAAGCTTCACTCAAGTCATAAAACGACCATTATAAAAAGTCATGGCTTCAGGGATTATGGGTGATGACAAATTTTTATGAAGAAAGAAAAGAAGAAATTTTAGATAGGATGAACAAGCCAGATGTGAGAGTGGTGGTGGTGGTATTTCCAGAAAACAAAGCGTGAGTTTACTAAAATATTTTTATAACAAACGGCTTTTTCTCTTGTACTTAAATATTCATACCAATATTAATAGCACTGTTTGTTATCTTATGAAGAGGTATATTATTTATTTAACTCTGATTTTGTTACTTTGACATGATACAATTAGTGCTTCAATTAAAAAAATATAAGTATGAGATGTTTACTTTAAATTTCCATTTAGTATTTTCTGAAGATAAAAAAATATAAAAGAATACAAAGCAAAAATTTTTTTTCTGTTCATGTAGTCACAAATCATATACATCTTATCTTTCTTGCTGTTCTTCCCAGCTATATTTGATATGGATGATTATTATTTAATGCAGGAATACCTGCTTATTTAGAGAAACCCCATTTGTTGCAAAGTAAAAATGAATTGGCCCAGTCAATCGTTTCCTTTTAAAAAACTAAAAATAAAACCCACTGTCAGAAAATACACACACACACACACACACACACACAAGAGAGCCACAGAGTAAACACACCTCCTGCATTATGGTACATTCCTTTCCCATTTGTCCCCCCAGGATGTGTCTGGGCTCACAGCGAACAACAGAGGCCACATTTATGTGCACATGTTTCTCTGTGATGATCTGACTTTTCTGATGAGTGATGATGTTATATGTCTTGCCCAGTGACAACCATCACTCTCCCCAAACACATGATCCATAAAAAAAAAATCTGAAAATTTATTTTGGCTCATGTTTATTAAAACATATAGCGGATTGACCGTCCACTTCCCTTGTCCACAAACAAGCTTTTAAATTTCTGGTGTACCAGTATAAAACTGTCCCTCTAGTTATTGTTGGCATATGGTGCTTGTTCACAGTTACCGCACTATACCCTCCCCTATCTCTTATCTTTGAGGAGACCTTGCTGGGAGAAAACTCTCTCAGCAAAAGAAAGAATAAGGGCTAGGTTGTTCTTTAGCTGTGGAAGGCCAATATGACTCAACACAGAAGGTTTCTCCTCCCGGTGCCATGACACATGGCCAAGAATATGCTGCCATTGGGAACTGGTTCTCATGTGGGCTTAGATATGAATGGGATCAGCCCTACATGTGATCAAATAGCTTTCTCATGTTTTGGCTGATAGGCAACTGAGGTGGGAAAATAAAGCTTGGTGGTAAAAGAACTGCTTAACTGGGAATTTTAGCTGAAGGGAACTTTGAAAGAACTTCGTCTAGCTTAGCCCAACAACTTGTAAGGGAAGAAACTACACTGTGAGATGGCTTTTCTAAGTTCTCCCTGATAAGTTAATGGTAGAACTGAAATTAGAACTAATGACCAAGTCTGTGTTATAAATTGCTAATAGAGGATAAGCAAAATTTTGAGACTGAAACAACTCAAAATTTAATGAAGACCATTCCCCATATGTTATACATTCTAAATCATGTCATTGCACTTTGTATGAATAGTGCCCTTGGAGTTGAACGACCCTATCTATAGGCATATAGGGGCCAATGTTCCTGAACATTGCAATCAAGGTGACGTTCTTGAAAGGGATTCTTAAAGAGAGCTGTCTCCATCACCCTGGGATGGGGAAGACTTCCTTTCAGCAGTGTTGCTTATTTGAACAATGACCATGTTACTTAATGCTTCAACTGGAGCATTCTTACAGTGAAAGGAGGTACTATTAACAATTTGGGATAACAGGAATAATCAGGGCTGTCTCAGGCAAACCAGATGCATGTTTACCATACTTGTTAAAAGTATGTCAGCTCTTATGGCAGTCCCTCCATCCATCTGCAGCTCATTTTCTACTGTTTACAAAAGCCTTCCATCTGTTTTTATTCTTTTGTTCTTCAATAAACCAAATCTATTTTTGAGGTTCTTTCCACAGAGCAATGGAGTTGACTTCATGCTGTACAAATTTAAGATTTGCTTTTGATATTTTCAGGGCTGAAGGAGATCTGTTCTCTCTAGGACTGTATACAGAGCATAGCCCAGTAACTGAGATATATGTGGTTCTTCTAATGCCCTTTGCTTTGTTCTCTGTTGAGAATTTAAAAAGAAAAAGAAAAAAGAAAACGTTGCCCTTTTGAACCATTTAGCAACTTTGCTTGGCCGGATCAGGAATACTTTCTTGGGTGGTATAGATGCAGAAAAGAAAAGAAGCTCTGCTTGCTTCAAAGTGAGTAAAGCAGCAAAACTCTTCCAAACCTTGGCTGGCCAACCAAGGTGATGGAGTATGGATGTGCAGACAACATGCCAATGAAGTCGATTGGGCAAATATTGCTCTGAGGAAAGTGTTCCAGGATAGGGGATATGGAGAATTATATGTGAACTTGAATGAGGCCAGTTTTAGAGATTTATTTTCAGACCTGGAAAAGACTTTAGAAAACATTTGTTTAACCGTTACATTTTATAAATGAGGAAACTGAAGTCCAGACAGGTGAAGAGATTTGCTGACTATAGCAGGGCCTATGCCCAAGTTTCCTGATTTCTTTTTCGGGGCCTCTGAAGCACTCTGATCATGTTATGCAACTCCTGGGGCACTATTCACACAAATTGCAATGACATGATTTAGAATGTATAACATATGGAAAGTGGTCTTCATTAAATTTTGAGTTGTTTCCATCTTAGAATTTTGATTATCCTCCACTTATCAATTTATAACACTGACTTGGTCATTATTTCTAATTTTGGTTCTATTATTAACAATTAGGGAGAATTTGGGAAAATGATTTCACAGTGTGGTTTCTTCTCTTGCAAATTGTGGCGCTAAGCTAGATGAAGTTCTTTCAAAGGTTCCTTCAGCCAAAATTACTAATCAGTTCTGAATTCACTGTCCTAACACATAAAGTTATTTGAATAAAAACTACAGTATAAATCTGGCCAGGTGCAGTGGCTCACACCTGTAATCCGGACACTTTGGGAGGCCAAGGCAGGTGGATCACCTGAGGTCAGGAGTTGGAGACCAGCCTGGTCAATGTGGCAAAACCTGGTATCTCCTGAAAATACAAAAATTAGCCAGGCATGGTGGCGTGTACCTGTACTCCCAGTGACTCGGGAGGCTGAGGCAGAGGAATTGCTTGAACCTGGGAGGTGGAGGTTGAAGTGAGTCAAGATTGTGCACTGCACTTCAATCTGGGTGACAGAGTCTCAAAAAAATAAACCAAAACCAAAACCACCACCACAACAAAAAACAGTATAAATCCCCAAGCTGTAAGAAACTATTAGAGGGGAAAGTCAAAGCATTCTGTTTTTTTTTGTTTGTTTGTTTGAATTCCCTACTCCACTCCTCTAGCAATCCTCCCTCCCTTCTCTTTACTCTCCATTATCTCTGTTAATTACATTTCTCTTAACTCTCCATTTTATTTCTAAATTTGCTCACCATAACATTTATTCTCCTTCTAATACAAAAGCACAGCAAATAAAAGCAATTTTAATATCAAAGTAACAAAAAATAAAGAATGAAGAAAAAGATACAAAAAGAAAATATTTATTTTAATCTAATCAGCCTAATTTGTCTTTCCATAGAGAGTCAACTATTTATTTTAAGAGCCATTTATGCATCATCTGACCAGGTACTCATCTCTAGGAGATGACATATGGTCATCAAGACATAACTTTGGCCCTTATAAAGCTCACAAACATAGGAACAAAAAGTTATTCATGACCAGCAAGAATACAGTTTCTCCCAGTAAACTGAAAATCAAGTGACAAAAGGCAGCAAAGTCTGAGATAGCCTTGAGACCTCTGAACGTTCTGCAGAAACCAAATTCAATTTGACCTGTAAGAACCAATCTACAACGAAAGACAGTGGACCCTAAACTTTATTCATGCCAATAGCTGTCAGATTATCATGGAAAAAAGGAAACTAACATACTTCTTATTGCTTACATATAGCATTGAGCCAAAAACAGTAACACAATACACCACATTGTAGATTTAGCCTTTGAACACGTGCCACAAGAAATGGAGGGAAAAAAGCAAAAGATTTTAATGGTAGCAATTAAAAAAGAATAAGGAATGTTTGTGCTTTCTTGTTACTCTTTTCTTCATTTTCCTGTAAACACACATATGCTTTATTGACAGTTCACAACAATGTTTCTCACCAGGAAACTATGATCCTCCAACAGTACTTTCACCAAAGAAAGTAAGGTACTAAGTCTTACATGATTGTTGAGGAATAACCCCCTTAACACAAAAAGACCTTCTTTAATATTTTATCCCACATAGTTAGCTTCTCAGCACTCAGGACTTCTAAAAGTATACAAAGAAACTCCTGTTTAGTCCCAATGTAGATTAAAAGATATGGTTTTTGGAGAATGGCAGATTGTGTTAATTGTACTTATAGAAAGTAATAATATCTCCTGCTGTGATTGGTTGGCTGGTTCCAAATGCATAGATTTCTGATTTATATATTAAAAGCATAATTTTCTCCCTTTTTATTTTGCTTAAGAAATCTAAAATATATGGTAATTTTAAAATCCTTTCACTTTTAACTGGAAAAAAAATGGTAGCATAAATCTGGCTGTGCAAAAAATTCTTTTCTCTAAATATACCCTAATCTCTGTATTTTCATCAACTCAATTATTCCTTTAAAATGATGACTTCATTATCTTGTCCATCAGGCAAAAACATTAAATAACTACTGGAAATTATTGCTAAATGGGACTAAATTCAATGATGGTTATAGAATTCTAGTTAATTTCGGTGCAATGTACAAAGCTCAACTGAAGAACTGTGATTGCAGGCAACAAAAGTAAAAATAGGTGAGCTACACTACATCAGAATCGAAAACTTCTAAAAAAAATAAACAACTGTTTACATCAAATAACACAATCAACAGAGTGAAAGGTAACCTATAGAATATGGGAGAAAATATTTGCAAATCATATATCTGATAAGGGCTTAATATCCAGAATGTGCAAAGAACTTGTACAACTGAACAACACACAAAAAATCAAATAACCTGATTAAAATATACACAGAGGACTTGAATAGACATTTCTCCAAAGAAGATATACAAATGATCACTAAGCATATAAAAAGATGTTTCAATATCACAAATAATTAGAGAAATGAAAATCAAAACCACAATGAAAAATCTCCTCGCATCCAACAGGTTGGCTACTGTAGAAACAAAGCAAAACAAAACACAGAAAATAACAAGTGTTGGTAAGAATGTAGAGAAGTTGGAATCCTTGTAAACTGTTGGTGGGAATGTAAAATGGCATAGCTGCTTTGGAAAACAGTATGGTACTTTCTGAAAAAAATTAAAAATAGAATTACCATATGACTCAGCAATTCCACATTTAGGTACATTTCTGAAAGAATTAAAATCAGGATCTTGAACCGATATTTGTATACATATGTTTATAGCAGCATTATTCACAATAGTCAAAAGATAAAAGGAGCTCAAATGCCCATTGGTAGATGAATGGAAAAACAAAATGTAGTATATACACACGGGAGAATAGTATTCAGTCTTAAAAAAGAAAGAAATTCTGACACATGCTACAACATGGATGAACCTTGAAGATACTAGGCTAAGTGGAATAAGCCAGTCATGAAAAGATAAATACTGCGTGATTCCACTTATGCGAAGTATCTAGAGTAGTCAAAATCCTAGAAAAAAAAAGGTAGAATGGTGACAGCCATGGGCTGGGTGAGAAGGGAATAGGAAGTTGTTTAATAAAATTTCAGTTTTATAAAATCAAAACAGTTCAAGACTGGTTGCACAACAACGTGAAAGTACTTACTACTATTGAACTGTACACTTAAAAATGGTAAATTTTATATTATACATGTTTTATTTTAATTTTTAAAAAATTGAGATGATGAAGACAATAATTGAGTGGCCACTCTCAGTTATATGGTTCAGAGTTTCAGAGTTGCCCTTGAATTTGAACAACTTCTGGGCCATTATTGCAGCTTCAGTGTGATAACGGTCTGAGAATACACAAGCACTGGTACATATGCCTCACTTAAGGAAACCAAATGGCGTCTCCAGCTAACGGCCCTCTAGGAGGTTCTCATTGTAAATCCTGGAGTCTGCTCCATTTAGCTTGAACTTGGTTTATGCTCCAAGTCCTGAATTAGCAAATATTTTTTCCCCTCCATAGGCATCATGAGTATTTATTTAAACATATGGTTTTCAAAAGCAAATTAAATGTGAGATAAGTGTTTTAATTAATATGCCCTAATATGCTCAACCAATGAGATGGAGTCTGACTCTTCTGCTAATTTGGGGAATCTAGGATGTGAACATTAATTACCATATATTGAACAGATCACAGCTCACTAAAACTGGTTTGTCAAATCAGTCTTTAAAACATTTTCTGTTTGAATGGGAAAAAAATTTTGCAATCTATGCATTTGACAAAGGGTTAATATCCAGAATCTACAAAGAACTTAAACAAATTTATAAGACAAAAACAACCCCATCAAAATGTGGGCAAAGGATATGAACAGACACTTCTCAAAACATTTATGCGATCAACAAACATATGATAAAAAGCTCATCATCACTGTTACTAGAGAAATGCAAATCAAAACCACAATGAGATATCATCTCATGCTAATTAGAATAGCAATCATTAAAAAGTCTGGAAACAACAGATCTGGTGAGGACATGGAGAAATAGGAACACTTTTACACTGTTGGTGGGAGTGTAAATTAGTTCAACCATCGTATAAGACAGTGTGGCGATTCCTCAAGGATCTAGAACCAGAAATACCATTTGACCCAGCAATCCCCTTACGGGTACATACCCGAAGGATTATAAATCATTCTACCATAAAGACACATACATATGTTTATTGCAGCACTACTCACAATACTAAAGACTTGGAACCAATCCAAATGCCCATCAATGATAGACTGGATACAAAAAATGTGGCACATATACACCATGGACTACTATGCAGCCATAAAAAAGGATGAGTTTATGTCCTTTGCAGGTATATGGATGAAGCTGGAAGCCATCATTCTCAGCAAATTAACACAGGAACAGAAAACCAGACACTGCATGTTCTCACTCATAAGTGAGAGTTGAACAATGAGAACACATGGACACAGGGAGGGGAACATCATACAATAGGGTCTGTCGGGGGGTGGGGGGCAAGGGGAGGGACAGCATTAGGACAAATACCTACTGCATGTGGGGCTTAAAACCTAGATGATGGGTTGATAGGTGCAATAAGCCACACGGCACATGTATACCTATTAACAAACTTGTGTGTTCTGCACAGGTTTCCCAGAACTTAAAGTAAAATTTAAAAAAAAATAAAGTTTTCTGTTTGTTTGTTTAAATCTGGGGTTAAAATAGATATGACTCTTCCAGTGTGTCTCCATTTGACCCTGGTAGACAGGGTTGACCCTGCAGCATTGCTTAGTGCTATTCTCAGGTCTGATGAGCAAACAGACCTGCTGGGAACACCTTGCACAGTGGTGACAGAGCCTCGGCTTCTGATAATAGATGTTTAAACATAATTTTGGTTCCATTTTCATTTTTCTTCCCTCATTTTTACTTTTCTGTTGAAATTATTTCAGTTTTAGAGTCCCATTGAAAGTTCCAACTACGTCATGTGCTATGTGTTTGTTCATGTTCTTGTTAAAAATGTTATTTGCATCTCAACCAAGGAAAAATACAATGGGGTTTTATTGTATTTAGTTAGAATTTCCTGAGTCCCCAAGGGAATTAGAATTAGGGTCGGCAGTTCAAACAATACATCCTGTATAAAAGTTAAAGCACAATGAAGGCATCTATAGAGACTGAGTCCACACGCCACAAAGGCTACAAATCTCTACCAGGAAGGTCAGCATGTCTGTGAGCAAAGCATCTTCAATGACCTGCCTGAAATATCTGGATCTTTTCCATTGAAGAAAATACTTTGCGAGGTATGGATGTGCCAGTGTCTCAAGCAATGTGTGGGTCGCTGCGGTAAGTGATTCCGTTCTGCCCTTATGGAACAAGCAATGCATTGTAACCCCTAACAGAAAACTCCAGCTGTCTCTTTGCACGCCAGTCTTTTTGGCAAATGTTCAGATTTTTTTCCCCCTTGAATAGTCATAATTCATACAGAAAGCCAGACACAGATTTTTTTTTTTTCCTACTGACTTTGTTTCTTTGGCTATCTTATCCCTAATTGCTCCATGCAAACCTACCCCTCCTCTCTGGTAAACTAGATGGAATCAGTTCCATGAACCAGTAGATGCAAGATTTAAAAATTCACTCTTTGAGACATGTACAACATTTATTGCCATTTTTGATTCAAGCAGAGAGGAAAATTGCGTCAATCGGTCATTAGGAGCTGCAGGTGTGCTTGGAGAGAGAGAAGGCTTCTTATTCAGGAACCATAGATAATCCCTCTTATAAAACTTCCCTAGTTGTAATTTTTTTTTCATTCCTTGGGGAAATGCTGTAAGCAGGAAATCACATATGTGTATTAAAAGTGAGGTGATAAGCCAATTTTACCAGACGGTACTTTTGAGAAATGACTGTGAATTTTAAAACTGTGTGGCTCTTCAAAATTTTCTGATTTACTTGAACTCAATTTTAACCAATTCATATGATATATGATGAACTCATTTTGTGTGCACCTCTTTATACACGCCTGTGCATAAGCTTTTACAAAAATAATGTCGTTTGAATTGGCAGGAAATCTCTGTTTCCTGTCCTGAAGTATGCTGTGAGTGAGAAGAGCATCTGAGCAGGGGCCTTTTCCTTTATTTTTTCCCCTTTTTCTTTGTCTCATGAGCTGTGCTTTTTGGGTTCTTACTTAAGCATAGGAACCCACGTTAAGAACAGAGCTAAGTGAGGCTCATTCGTGAGCATTTTTTCTTCTACACAGCTGACCTGAGATGGGTCTGGTTTTGAGCAGTAAATATATTTTGGATGACTCTTGTGCACAAGGCTCTCTGCCAAGTGTTAGAAACACAGTTCTCACCCTCAAGGAGCTTAATATCACACAGGCAGAGCAGGTTTTACACATCTTCTAGGTATACAGCCACACACAGTAGGAATTTTCAGGGACCCGAATGAATGGAGCAGGTGGAACAATCTACATGTGCCCAGGCAGGAGCTAGTGGCAAAAGCTGTGGTGAGGGCTCGGTGAAGAAGGAGATGGAAGAAGTAAGTTGGCTTCCACGGTGGACAGGTCTTGGATTGTCAAAGGATGAATGTGGAGGAAAAACTCTGAGCCGAGGAGGAATTTTTGGATTTGTCCCTTGCAAGGGTTGGAAGCCAGGTAGAAGAGGGTGTGTACTTTATGACATGGGCAAGAAAGAACCTGCTGAAGAATCAAAAGCACTTTGTTGCCACAGATATGGACCTCACCTGATACCGTCTAGACTAGATCTTTCTAGCTCCAAGATTCTTAAGCCTTTGCAGAAGTCTGTTTCGGATGCTGTGCTGTGTCTTGCAGATCCTCAAAGGACAAATTCCCCCAGCTGCTGGGAATGGTGCCAGCAGATAGGCTTCAGTTTTCAGCCTCCTCTGGGACTTGCCTCAGTTGAAGAGAGCTGCCCCTTCCCAGAGCAGTCCCCATCTAAAAACTGGTCAGTGGGGTGGGAATGGGTATAAAGGCCTCGCGCCCTTTTTCCCATTTGGGAAGTCTCTGAAAGGCTATGCTTGCGTTAGGGTCACCCATGGCGTCTGCAGAGGTCTTGTTGTAATTGCTCTGCAGCCCAGTTTCTTTCTCTGCCCAATCCTGCTTGCTTCCTTCCTTCCCCTTCTGCAGTGATTGACCGTGAGAGTTTTGCCTGATAAAGCTCCTGCCTACTAACCTGCATCCCAGAATCTGCTTCCCAGACAGTCCAACCTGAAACAGTATGATCTTCCCTTGCCCCTACGAGTCATGGATAAAGCTTCTTTTCGGTGGCTTTTCAGCCACCATATTGCTGAGTCTTGTGGCAAATGGACAGAAATATGATCCTCCCCAAAAGAATTAACAGTTGTTTGTTAAACACAGTGTTTGAGGCACAGTACTAGACATCATGGAGCAATCTGGTGTAGACCCTGAAGCATAGAAATAACACCCCAGATAGCATACAAAGGTGGAAATGAGTTGCACACACAGGGAGACTCGAGGAAGGCAAGACTAATCTGTGGTGGAAGACCTTGTAGGAGGGGAGGATTTGGGAAAGGCCAAGAGGAGGGACAAATGCAGAAAATTTCAGTTAGGGATATAAAATAAACTGAATTTGGAAACCTGTATTTTAGGGAAATATTTGGAATCAATAACTCTGTCAGGACTGCAGCAATTATCTTGGAAAAAAAAAAAAAGGGCTAAGGCTGGAAGAGGCGGAGCTGTATTATGCAGGAACATGGGAGGTTTTGAGTAATCAGTGTCCTCTAAAGTGACATCTTGCTCCAAAGCCCCCCAGCAGAGTGTGACATCTCAGCTAAAGACTAGTTTCCAATGGGTAGATGCTTAAAAAACATACTCGGGGGCTAAGAAGGTTACTGGGACACTGAAGTCTCCAGAAAATGTCAGTGACTTAGAAACAAAAGGAGGTAAGCATCCCCAAAATCTCACCTAATAATAAGAATATGATTTTTTAAAAGAGCTCCTTTCAGCTTTATCCTTTCCAGATTCTGAGGAAGGAGGAAACTGCTGCATAGAGAGTTTGCTAATTTGCATAATTATGAACCTTCAGCTATTAATTAGACAAGCTGCGATTTAAACCCAGGTTGCCTGACTCCATGGCAGACCTACTTAAGCAGTCCACAATATTATCCTTTATGAGAGTGGTTACAATAATTCTGGTGAAAAGGGAGAGGGGCGAATTCAAAAATAGTTTTTGTTTTTATTCTCACCCCAAATGATTTATTTTTTTCTTCTACTCTAAATATATGTGCTCAAATTTTTAGATTCTGTATGCTCGTAGATATTCTTCTTATTCATAATTTTAGTTTGACATAATGCCTTATAGCTGAGTCTAGCTTAAGGCCCCAACTGCCTCATGGCCCATTTCTCCATGCAGTTTATTAACTTCAGCTTCCACTGCACATTTCCTAGATTAGATTCTCAAGAGGAAATACATTTAGTCTAGCCTATCTTTTAGGACAAGACAATGTCACAAGTCACTGCCAGAGAATTAGATGTCCTTGGGTCCCTGCGTTCATCTCAATCCAATCGGCCACCATTACTGGGGTGGGGGAGGGTTCCTGAGAGAGAAAGTGTGGCTAACCAGGCATAAGAGACTGTGGGTGTGGAAATTTTTCTCATGAGCTAGGCAGGCACTGCTGTCAGGCTGAATGCAAAGGAATAAAGCCACAAGGAAATACTCTTCGATCCTTGGTGACTGGACTTTTCTCCTTAAATCCTTCAGAAGAGTTTGGTGGAAAGGAGTATGATGTCTTGCTAAGGTTCCCAGCCACCTTCCCCTCCCTTACGCCCTACCACTAGCCCTTGAAAGAGGAAATCCTGTAGTCTCCATAGAATTTAGCTAGTGCTTTGAAAATTAAATATTCGTTTAAATCCAAAGGCAGAAAAATTAAGTAGAAAAAAAATGTTTTAACCTTTTTTCTTGGTGACTTTTTAATCTTGTCAGAAATGAACAAGCACCTGAACAGGATTAGACAAATTCTGGGCTCGAGGTATTAGTATTGAATTAAAGCCCAACTGATACGTAGTCAACTTTCATCAAAAACAGGGGTTGCTGACTCTTTACAACCTTAAGATCCTGCATAATTTACATTCATCATAAATGTCTCATTTTTTGCCACTACTAAGTCACTTTCAAATTGCTTTTTACTTAACCTAATAATCCAAACCTTGGTGTCAAGCAAGATTCATAAACCGTGGCTGAAAACATTTGAAGCAGCACAATCCAATCTAAAGTAAGGAAAGAGACTACTGATGCTAACAGAAACCACTTTTGGAATGCAGGTGGTGGTGTATTAAAATTGTTTAAATATTAAACATCCATAAGAAGAGGCCAATTGAAAGCATGTTTTACCAAAATCATAGTTTTGATTTACAGTTAAACCACTGGTTCCAAGCCAGTGTTCTGGTGACAATTTTGCTTCTGGGGGACATCTAGCCATGTCCGGAGATATTTTTGGTTGTCACAGTGGAAGGTGAGGATGGAATAGTGCTCCTAGCATCTAGCAGGTATAGACCAGGGATGCTGCTAAACACCCTTTAATGCACAAGACAACAGCCACAACAAATCATTATCCAGCCGCAAATGTCAGCAGTGCCAGAAACCCTGTGTAAACCACAGTAGCAATTTGATGGTGGACCATAAACTGAGAATCATCAGCTCTTTGGGTGACATCAGGCCTAATGGGTTGGTATTTTTATAGCATGCAGCTATTTTTCTTCATCAAGCTTCCACATGTGCTTCAAGTCCTGTATTAGTCTGTTCTCACACTGCTATAAAGAACTACCTGAGACTGGGTAATTTATGAAGAAAAGAGCTTTAATTGACTCACAGTTCCATAGGCTTCACGGGAAGCATGACTGGGAGGCCTCAGGAAACTTACAATCTTGGTGAAAGGTGAAGGGGAAGCAAGCACGTCTTATCACAGCAGAGCAGGAGAGAGTGGGTGGGTGGGGGAAGTGCCATACTTTTAAACCATCAGATCTCGTGATTACTCTATCATGAGAACAGCAAGGGGTAATGCTGCCCCCATGATCCAATCACTTCCCACCAAGCCCCTCCTACAACATATCGGGATTACAATTCAATACGCAATCTGGGTGGGGACACGGAGCTAAATCATATCAAGTCTTCACTCTTGATTCTGTATTTGATGTTACTTGTGGGTATATGTCTATGTCCTTGCATTGAAGGATTAATTATTTATTCCAGTTTTCTCTGTATAGCTTGTCTCAGTATTTATTGGACATGTTTGTTTAGCAAGTCTTTACTGCTAGGTTTCTGGCTCCGTTTCAGCTCCAGGTGGTACTTTAAGCCCAGGTTGGCCTCACCTGTAGCAAATGTTCAGAGTGCTGCCTATCCTGAACTGGGGAGGTCCCAAAGGGATTATCCTGGCAGTGTGGGAAGGCTGGCTGGGGCTTTGTATCCAGGGACCTATGGAACATACCTCATACAGCATGGCACTGCTGAACAGCCACTGTAATTTGGTGTTTCCTTTGGCCCATTTACAGAGCAGAGTTTCCAGGGCTGGGGATGGTAATTCTGCCTCCTCAGTTTGTCTCTGTCTGACCTCAGGGATATGTCTCCCTTTAGGCACTCACAATACTTCCATGAGTTAAAGCAGAGACAGGTCTTCTACCAGGGAACTCAAGATAGTGGGGAAGCTGGTTGTCCACCTCAATCTCACTTTTCCAGTGTAGAAACTATGAGTTGGGAAAAGATTTTCCAGCAGCTTGGTGCCAGGCAGAATGGGAGAGGGACATCTCATATGTGAAATCTGGTTCTCCTACCATCTGTTCAGTTTTTTTAACTTCTCTGTGGCCCCAGTAACTGTCTCATCCTTGTATATGAGTTCTGTCATGTTTCTGGTGAAAATCTCAGCATTGTATATTTGGGTGTGTGTGTGTGTGTGTGTGTGTGTGTGTGTGTGTGTGTGTGTGTGTGTGTAGGAAGTGAAACCATCTTGCCTCTCTGCTGCCATTTTGGAACTGGAGTCTCATTCTTGAAAGAACATCCTATAATAAATCAAAAAATCATTTAAAAAATGTTGAACACCATGTGCATTTTGTCTTTGCTTTAGATATACTGTATATCTAATGGTATTGTGGAGATTGCTAGCAACCCGTAAGATCTCATTCTCCCCTTCTTGTATACAGTTAGAGTTAGTTGTTGCTGGGCACATGAATGTGCAGTCAGATTTCATATTTCGTAAGCTCCTTTACAAGTGACTTTCCACAGTGGCTGTTCATCAGCTCTATTATATTGACGCTATATGGAAATACAGACTCTGTTGGCAGTATTTAAGAATGGCCAGAAATATGGGTTTTTATGTGAACACCCTCAACTTTAAAACGTTGGCAAGACATGCAAAATATTACTGAATTTCTTGGACTGGTATTCAACGGTTAATCAACACATTGATTCAGTTCCAGGATATCTGGTCATGTTAGTGGATCGGAGGCAGAGGTCGATAGTGTTGGGAATGGTTGAATCTGGAGATGGTTATAGATGGAGAGAAAAAAGTAAGAAATGTTTTTAGGGGACAGGGTAGGAAGAGATTAGGTTGAACATGATTTTCTAAAATCTTTAAAAATTTGTTTCCAAGATTTTATTTTAGAGTAAAATACAGCCATACCACTTCCTGAAATCTTTGTAGAAAACAAAGCAAGCCTTTAAAAACAATAACAGTTGTGTCTCAAAGTATCCAATTTATGCCCCTGTCAACAATATGTAAGCATGCCTGTTTTCCTATAGAGTATTCGAACTTGTTTTTAGGAATATTTTTAATCTTTGCTGATATAAGAGTCAACAATAGTGTACTGGCGTAGTTTTAATTTCCATTTCACTTCATTTTGAGAGGAGTTAAGCATATTTTTATGTTTTATCAACCATTTATCATCTCCTGTTATACGTTTTAATTTTGGGTTTCATTTAGAATCTAAATTTAGAATTGGAATTTGAGCTATTAAGGGGACCCTTCTCACTGTGAGTTTGGCAGGGGCACACTGACAGATTTAGGACAGTTGAGTTTTAGCATGATCAAAGCCTCAAGCTAGTTTGGTGGTATGCAGAAAACCCAAAACCTCTAGTTCACTCATAATAATAATTTGGACCAGAGACTATGTCCCTTAAGGTCACTATGTAAAGGATAACTGCATAAATCATACCTGTTCAGAAACTAACAATGTGATTTTGGGTATCTAAAGAGGGCTACAGATAGGGTACTGAAAATATTTTAACTTTTTGTCAAATTTCAAGTTTCTTTCTAAACAACTTCCTATGTCTTCAAAAATTTTATATTGTATCTCTTACTGTATCTTAACTATCAAGTATCTACAGACATAAGAAAAACTTCTACGAAAAGCAAGGCCAGGTGCAGTGGCTCATGCCTGTAATCCCAGCACTTTGGGAGGATGAGGCAGAAGGATCTCTTGAGCCCAGAAGTTTATTACTAGCCAGGGCAAGATGGTGAGAACCCTTCTCTTTAAAAAAAAAAAAAAAAGCAATGATAGCTCATGTTAACTGCTAAAAGTCAACTTCTGTAAAACATTTTGTGGTTAAAAGAATTTTAAAATTATAAATTGTAAACTAGGGTTTAGATGGAAATTATAGATAAATATCCCTCAATAATAAAGTTTGGGAAAGTAAGGATTTTATTTTCAACATGCTCTGCATTAAAAAGATAATGGTGGTCCTCAAATTCCCCCTCTTCACTCTCTACTAACTCATGAGAGATCTAAGTATGTAATTTGAAAAGTTTCCTAGATTATATTATTCATTCTCTCCTCTTCCCGCTGACTTCCCTCACCAACCCTAGCCTTAAATTACTGACCCAAACTCACGTTCTTAATTATGAAAACAGGAAACTATCTGCTCCTGATTCTCCCTCGTCTATGCATCCACAAATATTAATAAATAAAAATGAGAGAGAAGTGCCAAAGGAGCTAGACATTAAGAATATTTACAAGATCTACAAGTACCAGGAAAAAGTTGATCTGACAAAAACACAAAACCCTAAGACAGAAATACAGGGCCACACAAGAAAAGACCAAGGATATTTGCACTAATTAACTCCAAGTCTGTAATCCTACCTTGAAGACAACAGGTATTGTGTGCGCAGAAGGGGAGCCCTCACTTTACCTTAGAGGTGCTTTCCTATAAAGTGTTGGAAGATTACTTAAGTCACTGCCTTTGAAACAAGATAGAACCTGATTACCAATCAATAATGTAGAGAAATGATGAGTTCAGTTTTAGAGAGTGTTGTAGTCTGACACATTGGTGCCTCCCAGTGAATTGCACTCCCAGTGTTCATGCCCTTTTGTTGTCCCTGAAGGGGTTGACACATTCAAGCCAGGTCCCCAGGAGGAAGGACCCTGCAGCATCATGGTATATATATAGAGTAATAATAATTCCCGAAGACTTCCCCAATGGGGCCTATGGCAATTTACTCACATAACTGTATTCCAGGGAAAGGAGAATACTGGAATATTTTGAGGAGTTCAGGACACAAAGTCCTAGTTAACACTGACGCCTGGGGGCCCGAAGCATCAAGATGATGAGTTTTTACATTAAGCCTCTTTATGCTGGAAAGGTCAATGGATACCTGTTGACTGTGGACTAGCCCTGTGACCTGCTTTAACCAATGAAATGTAGCAGAAACAACACTATACCAGCTTTGTACCTACATCTTAAGAAGACTTTGCAGCTACTGCATGCTTGTAAACACTAGCCATGTAGGAAGCAGATTACTGGGCACAGTAATAAGCGGGGCCACTCCTGCTTCTGCTCTTGATTTCTGGATTTCAGTGAGGACAAAGCATCAATGACAGTCATTGATTTGCGGTTGACTCTGTGCTGGATGGATGTACCTGATCTTCATGAGTATCATCTCCAAACCACTACTTCAGCTGCACCAATACAAGGACATTTCATGGTTTTTCACCCTGACAACTTCTAGGTGTTCTAGTATCAGTGATTCCTATGGGGATGTGCACACTGCATCCTCACTTTTATTTTAAACGTGTGTTCTTTTGTTTGATTGAGTGATAGGTAGGATAACATGTTAGTGCATCAAACACTCTGTAAGCCCTTAAATAGTGGTGCTGGTTGAGGCCTTGTCTCAGAATTCATGCCAATTCCAGCCAAGACAAATCACTGCCTTTTCCAGTGTAGGAGGAGCTCGATGGAAACAACTTGCCATCTTGATGCTTTCGGTCCCTGGGTACCAATGTCAACTTCAACCCTACGGACTGTAGACTGCAACATATCTCAGTATTACCCTTTTCCAGGAATACAGTTAAATGAGCAATTGGCCTCCTTTGGAGAAGGTTAGGGGAATTATTACTTTACATAATTATCGTGATGTTGCAGGTTCCTTTTCCTTAGGAGCCTGGCCTCTCCCACAGTCAGAAAGCTCTGAGCCTAAAAATGGGCTCAGTTCCTAAAACCAGGAAAGGGATCCTGACTTTATGCTGCATAGCTTCCTTCAGGCTATTTAATTTTCTCTATGCTCTTTCATTTATTTTTATTACACAGTTTCACATCCTTGTTGTCTGTCCATTCATCTTGCTGCTAAGGAGGCCATGTCCTATTAACTTTCAGAAACCAAACCCTGGGAACTCCAACCCATATTCACCTCCCCCACTAACCTGTCACTATTTTTTTTGTACCCGAGTTCCAGTTTGCTCAGCTTTCTAAAGTGGTTTCAGTGAACTGCCCTCTCTTCTGCTTCATCTCTCACACATGTTCTTTCTGCCTGTGACCTCTCCCCTTCCCTTTGTCACTATCTTCCCCTGGCTTTCTCCTGTTCATCAGGTAGGTTGTGACATATCCCTGCAGAGGTTTCAGTAGCATCCTGCACTGTCTCTTATCACATATTTTGGGATGTATGTTAATGTGTTTAATTGACTGTTTGAACCACTATGTTGAATGCTTCAGAAGCTTGTGGTTTTTACTTACCATTTTATCCACATCATCTGGTCCCAGGTAGGCATTCATTAATATGTGTTGAGTAAATAAATGAATACAGAAGTGGGCACATATTTTTTTTCTGATAAAAAACAGTGCTATAAATTGTGTTTATAGATAGGCTTAATGGTATCTCAGTTCCACAGCTCAGAGAGACCATTTAACTAGATTTTTTGGGCTCATTTGTATATATAACCATTTTGGAAATTCACTTTAATCCTAAATACGTGATTTACATGTTGTCCTTAAGAAGATTCCCAACTGGTGAATTTAGTCCTGCCATTAATAATGGGGAGCAATAAGGGAAGTGCTTCCTAAGAAAAAGCCCTGTGGGAGATTTGGCAAACCACTGGCATAAGGTTTTGGAGAAAAGTGTTAAAAGATCACTTAAAGGGCTAAAAAGCAGACTGGGTAGCGCCAAAAGGCTAATTGTAGAGACATGCAGAAACATACAACTTGGGAGAGTTATTCTATGACTCTGATCTATGAAAAGAGAGGAAGTTATTATGCCTTGAAGTGCCTAAACTGCTAGTTGATCATATGACCCGTGGGCCCACATTGCATTAGAAGTAATTGCAAATGAATGTTCATATGTGTTATTGCTTAACCTTCCCTTTTATGTTTCCACTACAATAAAAGGACCTGAAGTACTGTCTCTCTTTTATACCTCATTTTCCCAGGCACACCGTGAAACAAAAGCTGCAAGGTACTACATGTTGGAATGATTTAGTTGATCAGTTAGTTCTTCAATGCGAGTGCTTTTTACAGTCATCGTCAAATGCTTAGGATCACCAGGGATTCTGTGATTATTTGAGCTGCCAGGAAGAAATAAAGTAAACGTGGAACACACAGGGACATTTCCCCCTGCCTTTAACCTTGGTTTTAGGTTTTTGGCTTACTATTTTTCATTTGGGCGATATCAATTCAACTTGGATAAGAAAGAAACAGCATGGAGTTTTGAAAAGAGCCTGGATTTTGCAGCCAAGTAAATACCAAATTTCAGCTCTGCTGACTACTAGCTGCGTGACGTCAGTCTAGTTTTTAATTTCTGAGTCTCCATGTCCTCTTCCTAAGTAAGAAAGGGATAAGAACAGGACTTATTTTGAAGTGGAAGGAAGATACTGTATGTAAAATACATAACTCATAGTAGACTATTGAAAAAAAACTGCTTCTTCCACCCCACCTCATCCTTTAAGTAAAAATAAAAAACATTTATTATTTGTTAAATTGACTGTTGTAGCATTAGGTTTAGCACCTGAATCATCAGGTTTAGGTGTTTTATTATTATTAAACACCCTGGCTAATTAATAATATTTTAACCTAAATAAACTTAAGAGTCAATCCCACATATTGTAGAAATCTTTCTAGGTAGAAGTGCCCAACTTGGAAGTAGCACATGGGAGCACAAATTGTATGCCTTAAGAGAATCAGATTTTGGAAAAGCTTTCCCAGAAAAGGGATTATAAGCTTTTGAGAGATGGGAAAATAGAGTAGAATTTTTTGATTGCACTAGTTTCTTTTGAATTGTTGGTCCTGCACGGAACTTAAGCACATCTTACTGTTTCTCAGTTGTGTAGTACATCATATTTGAAAAGTACATACTCCCTTTTGTCCCCAATTATTCCACATAGGGGCTGTAACTTGGTTCAAATTCATTGCAGTAAACAATGTTTCAAGATCTAGCCAAGCATCTTACAAATCCATTTATTATTCTCATATGATTAAGTTGGATTGATTATCACTAGGAAACTGCAAAAAAGTATATGTCCTACTGATAGTGGGTTAGGAGCATTGTTGTATAATACTCGGTGATGGCATTTTCTCAACCAGAAATTAGAGCCTGTCAGGGCTCAGAAAACACTATCCCAAAGTGCTTTGACCCGAAGGAGATTGGACGGGCTTCAGAAGCAGGGGCACTCTGACTTTCCCCTCCCTTCCCATGTGAGGTATGTTCATAAAAGAATTATCTGACCTACCTTGACTCAAAATAGGTCATAAGACCCTCATTCCAAGGACTTCTGCCCTATACGTCATGGGAAGGAATGCTAGACAGAGAAGCCAAGAAGATTCTGAACAGACAAGCCTTGCTGGGATACCACTCCCTTCCCCACACTCTCCCCATCACCCCACCCTCCGTTTATTGCCATTAGATTACACCCTTTTTGTTCAATCACATTTCCATATGGCTGCCCATTCCTCATCAAACTTACGATAAAAATATAGTTTTTCCTGGGTCTTTGGGTCTCCATTTCTAAAGGCTCTCAGATCTTAACTTCGTTACATAATTTTGTTACACTTTTCTCTTGCTAACCTGCCTTTTGTTAAAGGAGTGTTGGCCATGACACTCATAATTTATAAAGAAAAGGTATTACTACCTATTCACTCCTACAGGCCTATGGTCTAGAAATGGGAAAAAAAATATTATTAATCTTTATGTTTTGCATAATTTGGTAAGTGTTTAACCTTTAGGAAAATGCATTTCACATTCTAATGAGCAATAGGGAGCTAACCTCATGTAATATAAGAATTGTGTGTGATGAGCACACACATGTGCTTATGTGCAGACATGGTTTAGCGGTCTCCTGGAAGGCAGGTAAGTGACCTAGCATAGCCAGGACTAAAAGCACTGGCCTAGGCAATATCCAGTGCAGTCCTCATCGAGTGCGGAGATGTGTTTCAGGACTGAATTGGATCCACTCTGAACATATTTTTACCAAACCAGAGTTTGACTCAGCAAATACTACCACATAAAATGGAGTTTCCTGCTGCTCAGGAGAGAGGTTGATGGGTTAATTTAGAAACCCCTATTCCCATGCATGGTGTCTGGAATTGTCAATAGACCACATCTACATGATAAATAATGTGGCAGACAGAAGGCCAGGACCTCCTCAATTTTCCAAGGTGTTGAGGATAGGTGCATTAAGACACAGTGTCTGAGAGAAGACAGGATGTGAAAGGCTATCCTTGCTCTGAGCCTGGAGGACACCCTTCAACACCCAATCAAGCTAAATGACATTTCACAGGCAGGAGAATATTTAAGGCAATATGTACTATACTTAGAAGTGCATTTAGAAAGTACAATTTTACAAAGATTATAGCTATGGAAAACATAAGACTATCTTTAACAATGTAAGTCTCTACACATCTTTTAGGTTGTTAAGATTGTTGAATATTTTTTCCTCTGGAAATCAAGTTGGCTCTCTATCAAAAGATTCTCAAAAATAACCAGAGTTTTAAAAATCATGCCTGATTAGTTTTTCTCCATTGATCCAGAAGCTTCAAATCTTAAATAAAACAAAAACCTGTTGGAATGCAAATTCTCTCTTTTCTCATACTTTGAAGCTCTCCTGTGACTTTCAGCATATACTTTACTGAGTATGTGAGCTGTCTGGGGTTTCTCTTTTTCTCCCATGAATTATAAGTTCCTAAAACGCAGAAACTTTTTAAAAATTCATTTTAAAAATAATTTCTTACAGAGACTAGTTTGTTATGACTACAGTAGAAAAGTGAAAAATAGTAAATAATATTAATTGAGGCTTGGCGCAGCACAGTGGCTTGCACTTGTAATCCCAGCACTTTGGGAGGCCGAGGCAGGTGGATCACTTGAGGCCAGGAGTTTGAGACCAGCCTGGCCAACATGATGAAACCCTGTCTCTACTAAAAATACAAAAATTAGCTGGGTGTGATGGTGCATGTCTGGAATTCCAGCTACTCAGGAAGCTGAGGCAAAAGAATCTCTTGAACCTTGGAAGTGGAGTTTCCAGTGAGTGAAGATCATACCACTATACTCCAGCCTGGGTGACAGAGTAAGACTCTGTCTTAAAAAAAATGAGTTTATTGCAATAAAGTAAAATCATTTTTGGATGTGAAGCAGAGACTTGAGTCTACAGAAATCCTATTTTAATTGTGTTCCATCAAGGTCTTGGAGTTTGGTCTCTGAGTTGACCAAATAACAAAGGATTATTATGTTCATGCACTGCAAGTTATGGGAAAGATCATAAATTATCTTGATGACTCATTTCCTCTGTCACTCTAGGACTTCTAATATGGGGAGAACTTTTCTTTTGCTTTTCTTTAAACTTGTGAGATAAATGGGGAGAAAAGTCCTGAAATTAAGCTTGTTCAATAAGTGTTATTTAATGTTTATATAAAAATTAAACTGTGTTATAATGATGTTAATAACCAATTGATTCCAAAGGCCATGCTTAAAGGCCTCTGCCTTTAAGCTCGGTTTTCTTAGTGCCATTTTGTAGAGTGGCTTGTGACCACAGGAGGTTATTTATTTCATCCTAAGCCACACAGGATATTTCCCATACGTATGCTCAGTATACTGTGGAGTATAACAAAGGTCCCCTGTTCTTGAGGCAGTGATTGAAAAGAAAGTAGAAGAGAATCATCTCTTTAATTTCTGAATGATGTCTACTATCAGATTCTCTGAAATGCAATTCAAAACCTTAAAAGGTTGTGGCATTTCTAGATTCCTCTATGTCGTTATCTAGTCATCCACAAAAAATTTTTATATGCTTGTACATTGATTATATATAAATAGCTTCATTTTGCTTTTTGACTCTTTGACTAGGCACTTATTATATATGCCTTATGTGTTTTAAGATTTTTTTCTAATTACTTAAGACCATCCTAAACAAAATAAATTCTGAATCAATATGTCAGAGTAAACTTCTGGAAATCTGCCTATGGAGTACTGCTGTGTGACTAATAATTGCTTCGTTTTGTTGTCGTCGTTTTTGTTCTCTTTCCAGAATCCTTCAGCATCTGCTTCATTTCATTGTTCTCTCATTTTTCAGTTTTTCATATAGGCCAGACAATTAACTGCAGCACTGTAATAGCAAGGATGTTAATTCTGTGCAATGCTTTGAAATAGACTTCATTTGATATTATGTATTTATGGATAAATTTTTTATTTTCTCCTTATTCTTCCCTTTGAAGAATGGAAAGAGAGAGCGAACTAAGGACATGAAACTATGACTAACTGGCCTTGTTATTCAGTGTTTCCACGAAATTTACATCTCTCATTGCTGAAATTTTGGATGTTATGTTTTTCATTCGAAAGCCTGCTTTTTATTGTTCGTGTGTATTTCCTGCTTTCTTTTTTCTCAGTCCCCACACCTTGCATCAGGACTCCCCTCAAATGATGGATTTACAAAGGGAACTATTAACAAGGTAATAACCACAGCCTCCCACCCCTGGCTACTGCCTGTCAGTGCTCCCACCCAAGACCTCCAGTCTCCACATGGTTCTTTTTCTCTTTCCTTTCTTGTCTCTCCATCACCCAGAGCCCTTTTCATGTATGGCAATATCTCACACAGGGACATCCTCAATTCCCAAATGACCTCAGGGAATCCTGACATTTGCCACCAACACTAAGACTTACCAAAAATGAAAAAAAAAAAAAAAAAAAAAAGAATATCTATGCACGAGTCTCCTTGAATTTGGAAGCCAAGGAAATATTTTCTGCTATTGCTAGAGATAAACTGAAGAAAGTCCTTCTTGGAAAAACCAGAGCTGTTTGAAGCCTGTAGGGGAGTGCTGGATAACAAATTTCCTTTTGGGACATAAGTCCAAGGACATGGGACTCCCTTCAAGATCACTGCCTGTGTCAGAGGCAGGTGGAGCATGTAACAAATGAGGTCTGAGGTGTGAGATTTTGTAAACATGCTTGGTGTATTGATACTTAGGGGTATTAGTGAGCTGGCTCTAACTTGAAATTCTTTAGCTCCTGTCTCTTGCCTGTTCCTTCCTCTTCTTTCTCTCAATAGGCCTTAAACCATTAACTAAGAACATGATGTGACATGAAAACCCAAGATCTTTGATAGTGTTGGGCTCAGACAATGATACCCCAAAGTGAGGACCTCAGAAGTAGCAGAGTTTTTTTCTGGCCTTCTCCTGCTCATCCTTTATTTCTCCCTGAGGCAAGTCATAGAAACTAGAAGCTCTCTTTCTTAAGGAGGTCGCAGAAACCAGAATCTCTTTTCCGCAAAGCCAGCCATAAGACCTAAAATGATGATTCTAAAAATATTACTCTAACCGGACTTGCTGCGTTTCCTTCTTGGTCTATTACTATTAAATCATAGCCTTTTACCTAATCATTTTACTACACGGCTGTCCACGCATAATAAAACCTAAGCGTAAAAACAGATAGTTCACCCTGAGCCTTTGGGTCATCAGTGCAAAGGCTCTCATGTCATATAAAACTATGATCGAATAACTATTATAGCTTTTCTTCTGTTAATGTGTATTGTGAATTCATTTCAGCAGATTTACACTTTAGGGGGAAAGTTTGAACTTCCATGGGATAGTTTCTTTTAACCTGTGTGTGGTAAGTCTTCAGTGAAGTAAATAGTAATTAGGACCTTTAATTACTCTAATAATTTAATTTAAACAGTAAATTATTACTTTCATCAGTCAGAACATCACTTATTTGTTAAATTTCCCTAAAGGCAAAAATAAACTCATTCCCAAACCACCAGCTACAGCTTGCTTTAGTCATGAAATTGAATAGATAGGAAATGAATGCTGAGGAGAATCCTGTACTAATTCAAAGTGGCTCCTTGAGGTACATTTGCTAAGCATGTTTAAGGATCAGCCAAGGCTCTCAAACGACAAAACATAAGAATTGGTGAAGTTTTTAAAAATTCTGATTATTTATCAGTAATTAAACAATAGCATCCTAGAATTATAATCTGTATTTACCAGGGAGTCTTAAATACTTGATGGACATCTGTGTTTATTATTGTATTGATAAGGTTTGCTATTAATATAAGCTTTTCCTTATATGGTTTGGCTGTGTCCCCACCCAAATCTCATCTTGAATTGTAGTTCCCATAATTCCCAAGTGTTGTGAGAGGAACACAGTGGGAGATCATTGAATCATGGGGGCAGTTCCCCTGTACTCTTCTTATAGTAGTGAATAAGTCTCACAAGATCTGATGTTTTCATAAGGGGAAATGCCTTTCACTTGGTTCTCATTCTCTATTTGCTGGCCACTATGTAAGACATCCATTTGCTTTTCCTTCATCTCCTGCCATGATCATGAAGCTTTCCCAGCTACATGGAACTGTGAGTCAATCAAAATTCTTTCCTTTATAAATTACCCAGTCTCAGGCATGTCCTTAACAGTAGCATGAAAATGGACTAATACATTTTTTTTTCTTGCAAGTTGATTTTTCTGAAAGAAAGAAATAATCTCTTTACATCCTCTGAAGAAGCCATTACTAGGCTTTCGAGTCTATAATGGTTTGTCAAGAGAAAGTACAAGGAAAAATAGGTTACTAATAATCTAGGATTAGAGAGTGGTAATAACACGAGGAAGAGTTTGAAAAGACTTTCAAGTGAGACCTGCCTACAATGCAGAATAACGACCTCCATATAACCAAACATATTCTGGGCAAGATAAGCGACCATCAGGCATGGATGCTGGACAGTATTTTCCCATGCTGTTTGGGAGGCAATATTAAAAGAAATCTATTCAGTTTGTTTAACACTCTCTGACGGAGTTTTAAAATTCCTTGATATTTGAAACATCTGGACAAGCCCAGTCACTCTTAAAATGCAATGTTCAGAGTTTACTGTAATATTGCAGATATGGTCTAATTAGGGCAAATACAAAATTATTAATATATAATATAATTAATAAATAAAGGCCTCCTTTATTTTGTTCTTGCATAATTGATTAAATGGTAAATGTATATTTTCGTATTTATTGCTGACGAATTTTGTATTATTGATTCTAATGTCAAGATAATTTTTCATCTTGAAGTAGCTTATTGCATTAAATAACCCTTCTAAGCTTTGTGTAATTTCAAACAGTAAAAGGTCACCTTCTACATCTTCCAAATTGCTGATAGAGGTTGAATAGAATTGAATTTAGTGACACTCTAATACAGTCTTCCCAGAAAATGATTTTTTATCATGCCTCTCCATGGAGCAAATTCTCTGAAAATAACCTGCAATTTTTTTTTAAAGAAAACGTTTTTTCCTTTAATTTGTGAATCTCTATTCACACTTCAAAAAGAGCATAGAAAGTAGTAAAATATCATTGATGTGAGCATTCCTATTGAGTGGTTTTTAAGTCATTTTAGGCTGAAAAATATAACAAATCAAATAGTGACCTCCTACTTGCTCTGGGTTAATCAATAACCTTTGGTTTTGCAAAAAAACATCTGCTACTATTAAAGTGAATTGAAATACATTAGAAACGGCATTATCAGATGATGGTAAGGCTGCAAACCAGAGGTTACCATTTCCTGCTACCCTGGGCAATACGAGAGCCTTTTGGTCCTTTTCAAAGCTTTTCACATCTGGCTGGTGCTGAATGAATCTACTGTCAAACCACTGCTGCTGTGGTACCTGGTTTCTTACGAATTAATTGCAAGTTCAGAACAGAGGACTTAGGGGTGTCTGGGGACCCGCAGCAGAGTTCACACAGCCTCTTTTTAAACAAAGGAGGCTCTGTCTTACCTTAGGCTTGTGCTCTTAACGAGGAAGTGAGTTTGATCATGGGCCACATTAGGGACCCCTTATTTAACAGCGCTGGGGTGATTGCATCCATGTTTTTCTAAATGGCATCTTGTGCATTTGCAATGAGGGAGGTTAGCTTTGTTCTATTTTGGCCTTTAAATATAGTTCTTATCACAGACTAGCCTGAGAGAAGAAAATGGTAACACTGTGTTTCCAGGGAGAGGGGTGTGTGTGTGTGTGTGTTATGTGAGTGTCGTATTAATCAGAGGAAGTGGGAGGAAGGCAGAGGCAATCCTAAGACAGAAGAACCGGAGGTAAACGACCCAGTTTCAGAGTAAGGGTGGTATCTGCATACCGTTTTTACCTTCTGGCCAGGAATTTATATTTGAAATATTTGGAGCTTTGTGCTGTCTGGAGGGATAAGTCTAGTTGACAGCAGCATGCTCTATAATCACAGAACATTGCCTAGGTCCTACCTCAGAACCTGGGTCCCAGAAATTCTAGAATTTTTAAAATGATTCACATTATGTGTAAGAACCATTGTTCTTGGGTAACAATGGCTCTTTGGGCAAGTTCCTTTCTAAAATCAATTTAAAGTATCAAAGCCACAAAAGAAAGTCAATATTACTGGGTCTTGGAGCATGATTTGAGACATAGAATCATACTCCAAAAATAAAGCACACCATAGATGGTACTGCTTTTAAATACTATCAGCATGAATTTTGTCTGTCTGATTTATATTCATGCTTATACTGTGTATAATGTTAAAAAGCACTAAGGAAAAGGGACGCCAAAAAATACAATCAAGCAAACACAGTTGACTCCTGAACAATTTAGGGGCTTCAGGACTGATGCCCGGTGCAGTTGAAAATCCCAGTATAACCTGTTACTCCCCTCACATTTAACTACTAATAGCCTCTTGCTGACCAAAAGCCTTCCTTATAAAGAGTTGATTAACACAAATGTCAAGGGTTATATACTGTATGTCCTATATACCGTATTCTTACAATAAATCAGGCTAGAAAAAAGAAAATGTTATTAAGAAAATCATAAGGAAGATAAAATATAATTACTATTCATTAAGTAGAAGTGGATCATCATAAAGGCTTTCATCCTTATCTTCTCTGTGTTGAGGAGGCTGCGGAGGAGGAGGAAGAGGAGGGGTTGGTCTTGCTGTCTCAGGGGTGGCAGAGGTGGAGGAGGTAGAAGGGGAGGCAGGAGAGGCAAGTGTTGAGGTAATGGTGCAACTTCTACAATGAAATATTATCTTCATTTCTCCTTATTAAGACAGATTGGTCATTTCTATATTGAAGCAGATATTTAGAATAAAATAAGAGGAAAAATGTTTCTGGATTTTTTTTTTAGATTGGTCTAATTATTCAGAAAAATGAAGACATATGCATTAGCAAAGCAGAAAGTTAGCAGCAAAGCTGCTGATTGTCTCTGGCCTGCTCCATGATTCCACACAGGGCTGGAGGTGTACCCTGGATTTTAGCCTGAATTACTCTCTTTCTTTGGCTCCACAGGCAGAAAAACAATTTGGCATGTGTTGCAATTCTGTATTGGAAACCACACCTTCTAATCCTGTTTGTATGTAGTCATTCCCTTGCTACTGTGAAAAACAACTTTAGAAGACACAGTCCTTCATTTCATGTTTTATGAGTTTTGCTGTGGTTTGCTATAATAATAATGATAATGCTGGGTCAATACCTAGCGCCCTTTTCCTGACTACTTGAATTTTGAACCAGTTGAGAAATAGAACCAAGAGTCAGAGAGATGGAAGCCAAAGTATTACTTTTGTTACTGATAAACTAGACAATGTCACTTTAGATCTGCAGCCAAAGGGGTTAGTAATTTTATACCCCGGAATTAAATGTACACACAGCAGTTTCTGACAGCTGGGCCTCTGCAGCTCTGCTATGGAGTGATGGGCTCCAGAGAGCGGTGGCAGAGAACAAACTGGGTGGTCTGATGAGAAAACTCAGAAACTCCGAGATCCCCTTGTCTTGCCTTTCTCCCTCCCCTGAGTAGGTGAGCAGTGTTAATCCTAAATTTCTCCACATGGAATTATGATGCCTGGAGGAAAGGAGGTCCCTCAACAGCAGCAATAATCCTATTTCCATAGTGATTTCCCATTCCTATTTATTATCACAGTTTACAGAAGGAAAAGGGTATCAGCAGCTGAAAAAGACTGACTTCTGAGGGGAAAACAGAAATGGCATGTTGTGGATATAAAACAGATTTACCTCTTTTCATGGCCTAAATATATCTCATTTCCATTTCACTAATTTTTTTTTCCTTAAAAAATGGCAGTTTTTGTATTTTTACCTGAGGTCCTGACTATATTCCCTTTGTTGCTACAATTACAAAAAATCAATAAAGCAGATTTAAAATTTTATTTTCAAAGGTTGATGTTGCATTTTTCAGTCATAATGTATTTGGAAACATTTGCTGTCTTCTTACCTAGATTGTGAAAGAGATAGATTGACATCTTTCTAATGCATAAGAAAGGCGGTGTGCCATATTCAAGATGTTCTTTCTTCTTACATTCAGAAGCTCTATTTTCCTTTTCTTATTCGTCTCATTTGAAACATAAAGAACTTAGAACGTGGAAGGATTTTTTTTCCTTAACTGGAACTTAAAAGCTTGGTTGTCAAGAGGTCAGGTTGAACACAAACTGGTGGCAGACTGGAATCGAGGTGGCCAGCGAGAGTCCTCTGCCACCCTAGGAAAGGCTACAGCAGGGGAGGGACAACACAGTCCTTGTGAGAGAGAGAAGCAGAACCAAGGGATGGACAGAGAGAGGGCCCCGGCAACCCATGGGCATTTCTAGACCTAGCACGGAATTAAGCAAGCTGCTTCCTTGACTTTCTAGTTTTGTAAGCCAATAAAGGGCCTTTATTACTTTAGCTGAATACAAGATATTTTCTGTCACTTGCAACCCAGAGAGTCCTAGGCAATGCAAGTTTTGTCTCCCTGCATATTACTGGGGTTCAGAACATAACATCTCAAAGTGTGGCAGCTTGGCATGTGGAATATTTTGAACTGAAGATTGGAAAGGCCTCAGATGCAAGGTCTTTCTGATCTTCTCCTGTCCTGTCTTCCACCCCTCTTTCTTCTGTAAAGTGAGTCATAGAAACCAGAATTCTTCTTCTTTTAGGCACGTCATAGAAACTAGAACTACTTTTCCCCAAAGCAAGCCATAAAATCTAGAAAGGCTACTCTCTCCCTTCTTCCTTTAAAACTCTCATTTCAGAAGAATCCTGGCTCATACCTGGGAGGAAGTAATGCACCGCACAGAGGCCAAGAGGACTCTGAAGAGACAGGCCTTGCTGGATTCTCCCCTTTGTCTACTACTGTTAGATTATACCCTTTTGTTCAGTCACATTTCTACATGGTTGTACATTCTTCATCAAACCTAAGCATAAAAACAGATGTTTTCCCGGGGTCTCTGGGTCTCCATTTTTGAAGGCTCCTGTGTCACATAAAACTTTGATTAAATCAGTTTGTTAGGCTTTTTTCTTGTTAACCTATGTTTTGTTATAGGAGTGTGACCCTTATAATAAGTGAGGAAAGGTATCATTCCTTTCTACTATAATATCTAAGATTGGTCTAGAAAGCTTAACAAGATTTTGGTAAAGGTTCCAAGTTAATGAAAGAGAATTATAACACAGAGATACCAACTGGTTCTCTATCTACAGGATCGATCCTGCAGCACAGACTCTGGCTGATTTTAAGTAAGGAAAACCCTTTGTGGTGCCTCTATGCCATGCCATGGGCTCTTTCCTGTCAATTACAAACTTTACTCCCTGCCCAGCTCTTAGTGAGATTCTCTTTCCCTCACCATCTGGGAACTCCTCTGAACAGCTCCTGTTCAGGTCTGAGAAGATCCAAAGAACTTCTCATCCTATGTGTCCCTTCAGAGTAACATCAAACTTCCATTTTCTCATTTCCTGTCCCAAGGTGTACTTCTTCTCAGTGTAACTGACAGATGTGAATGTCTATTCTCTCAGCGGATATCCATCCTGATACCCATGAGAAATAAGGCTTGCAATCTCAATAACCACATAACAATAGAAGAGTTCGCATCACTAGGAGAGTTACCCATCTGGGTAGCAGAGGTCATTCCTTCCTCACATTTCCTACCCAATTATGAAGGGAAGAGTTAGCTCCTTTCTTGTTACAATATAATCTTGGTTGAATGTTGACAAATTTCACCAAGGAATGTGTGAGATAAAGTGGAATAATAGGCAATATTGGTAGTAAAGAGACAGAAATAGGTGTTGAAGAATCAGAACATTGCTCTTGTTTCATCATCTTGAGTCCACTTTTGAAGTCAGTGGCTTCTGGAAGATTCTCATAGATTCTCTCAATTTAAGGACATCAGAAAACATGGATGTCCAATAGTTAGGAGAAAGTGGTACGTATTTCTTAAGTTGGGAAACAAATACTTTACTAATTGAATGGCGACATATTTCATTCAGGAATGCTCCCTCTAGCATGAACTAAAGAGCGTGACTATGTCCTAGTCAACCTTCTGGGATTTTAATCTTAGTTTTTCTGTAACCAACTGTCCAAATCATAATAGCCACCTCCACAGGAGAAAGCAATAGTGTGTTTGTCCAGCATGTGACAAATCTCTCTGGGGAAATTCAATCTCTAAATGAAACATGGGCTATTAAAATGCAACTTTGTCAACAGAGCATGTCAGTTGTTTGTATACCCAACTATGCATTCAGATCATCTGAGAAATTTTTCTAACAGTTTCCTGAGCCTTATCCCAGATGTGCTGTTTGAATTTTTGGAATGGGGCTGAGATTTGAATATTTTTAAAGTGTCCTGAATGATTCAGATACTACATTTTGGGACCTTTTTATGTTACCAGCTATTTTGGTAAGAAAGAATCTTCTCCCACACATGGCCTGGGAGTAGAAGCTTGGAGAGCAGAAAGCCTATTTTTTCCTTTAACATCTTGTTCTATCGCTACCTTTTCCTTATATATTTAGTCTCTGAGATATTTGCCAAATCCTTCCCAATTAGGCTCTGCAGAAATAAGCTGTTATTCTTGTCTTAAGATTTTTTTTTTTTGAGATGGAGTCTCACTCTGTCACCCAGGCTGGAGTGCAGTGGCACAATCTCAGCTCACTGCAACCTCCGCCTCCCAGGTTCAAGTGATTCTCCTGCCTCAGCCTCTCAAGTAGCCAGGACTACAGATGCGTGACACCACGCCAAGCTAATTTTTGTATTTTTAGTAGAGATGGGGTTTCACCATGTTGGCCAGGCTGGTCTCAAACTCCTGATCTCAGAAAATCCACCCACCTTTGCCTCCCTAAGTGCTGGGATTATGGCGTGAGCCACCATGCCTGGCAGTCTTAAGATTTTTAATAATAGCAATACATTATGTAACAACAGCAACAGCAATAAACCAGAGCATGGGGTCAGAACAAGACTGGGTAATGTTGACCGGAAGGAAGGTACTTCACCTGAGCCAGTCTAGTGAGACTAAGAAAAGTATCAGTCTCAGAGCCTGAGGTGGAAAAGAGCTTGTACATGTTTGTAAGTGACCTCAGCTGAAATGTGTGATATGGACAATGAAGGATGAGAGGATATGAAGCCAGAAAGACCATTAAATTTTATAAAAACTAAAAGGTCTTAGAGATTCATGAGACAACCACACTTGGTATGAATTCAGTAATACTTCTACTAACATCCAAATGGAACACCTCAGCATTTTCTAAGATTTTAGCTTCCTGCATCTTCAAAACTACGTGTACATTTCCTATGATAGTGACCCAAGAACAAGGATGCCTTTAGCTAAACATAATATTAGTCATAAAAGACAGGAATATTCTTTGAATCAAGACTCACTCACGTGGGACAACATTGCTGTCAACAAGACATTGTTGAACTGAAGAGTGGTTGTCTTCTATCCAAGGTGCTAATGGATAGGAGATGTACAGTTTGTTTAATAGGGTATTAACATACCACAACAAAACACAAATGGCATGAAGTTACTTTAAGAACTTTTGACAAGAGCCAAAAATGGCTACCATATTTTAAAAATAAAAGATGACCTTATTTTAACTTTCAATTTATATAGAAGTTATATTTTTTAGGCTTTATTAGTCCATGGAATAATAAAAATTGGGTTATAGGGTTAAGGTAGAAACTCAGATGAATTTGTAGTTAAAAACAGGAACCTTTGTAGCATGCCCATTATCAGTAAATGTGTTTGGGTGTGTGTGAATGTCTGTGTACCCAAGCATGTAAGTTCGTGTCATACAGACAAACTTATCTTTCTGGGAATGTTATTTTTCATTTCTCTTTCTTTCTTTCTTTCTTTTTTTTTTTTTTTTTTGAGATGGAGTCTCACTCTGTCACCCAAGCTGGAATGCAGTGGCACCATCTTGGCTCACTGCAACCTCTGCCTCTTGGGTTCAAGTGATTCTTGTGTCTCAACCTCCTGAGTAGCTGGGACTACAGGCGCCCACCACCATGCCTGGCTAATTTTTGTATTTTTAGTAGAGACAGGGTTTTACCATGTTGGCCAAACTGGCCTTGAACTCCTGACCCCAGGTGATCAGCCCACCTTGACCTCCCAAAGTGCTGGGATTACAGGTGTAAGCTACCACACCTGGCCTGGGAATGCTGTTTTTCTACTTTAGATCACTACATAATTTCTTGGGGGCTGGCTAGGTAACCAAATAATATTGCAGAAATACTGAGGGTAGATTGGTCGTTGCTATTATGGTCTTTTGATCAAAACTGCAGCAGCTTTGTAAGGTATAAGGTATTAGCCTGGCTATGATGAACTACATTTCCCAGAATTTATTTTTCTGTACAATTGCTGTTAGGGAAGACCACACGTAATGAGATTTGGAGACCAAAAGTGAATCAGCAGCCATTTTGTAGCTCACACACCTGAGATTGCAATTGCTCCTTCTTTCCCAGATCCTCCCGCAGAGGATCAGCTTCTCTGATTCCTGGGCCAAGTGTCTCTGTTTGGCTCCATGACAAATGCTCCCCAGCACATGTAGGACACCCACAACATAAAGTTCAGAGACAATGAGAAGTGACACGGGCTCCAGTGTGTTTTCATGTACTCTAGCACATGCTTGTACTTCCATCTTGTTCTTGCTCACCCCCATTTTACATCCACCTTCCCTTCCTTTCCACCTGCCCTGTAGATTTCAGGCTCCAGCCTCAGATGAAAAGACAAACCTTACCAACGCTGTCTAGGCAGCTCCCACAACTGTGTAAGGTCAGATCACTCTAAAAGTGTAAATGTATATCTATAATCGTAGATAACATAGCTATGTATGTCTGTATCTATCTACTATCTACCTCTATCATAGTGGTTCTGCCTCTCTGATTTAACCCTGACTGATATCATAACTACAAGAGTTCCATAACTTCCCAGGTCAAGCTCTATAAAGCCAGACTAGTCTTAACACACAGAGATATACATGAAAGATACTCATACAAACACATCAATTTTTTTTGACAAGGCCTTTAGTTGAGATAAAAAGCTTGAGAACATAATCTTTCATGCACTCCTTTACTGTATTGAATGGGAAATGGAAAAACTGTACTTCACTGTGCTAATTTTCATGTACCTAACTCATATCAAAAATCATATGTGGAAAAGTATCTATTAAACGTAACAATTCTTTGACCCAATCAGATAACTTCTGTGAATCTATCCTATAAGAAAAGAAAAATGGCATTCCTCCACACACACATATATACTTTCAAGTTAGTAAAAAGGGACTGACTGCTTGAGTCAATTGTGGTACATTCATAGTAAAGCTTACTATGCAATTGCTATAAAGAATGATTGAAAAGCAATGCATATGTTATGTTCCCATCCCTGTGAAAAACAATAGGGGGAGTCCTACATTTTTATATGTATTTATAAATAGCATAGGAAAAGGTAAGTGAGGCATCCATTAGACCAAAACACTGTCTAATGGAGTGGAGTGGGTTTGGCAGAAAAGGGAGATATTAACATTTTTTAATACAACACCTAAGCATTGTTAGAATCATTACAAAAAACCTGCGTAATTTTTGTAGTTTTCTCCATTCTCCCCAAAATCTAACAAACTCACCTCAGATAACAATAATTTTGCTATGGTTAAAAAAAAAAAAGAAAAGAAAAGAAAAGAAAGAAAATATCATATGTGACTATCCTCCTGCTCCTTGCACCTAGCGAGTTGGCTCAGTGTGCTGTACCTGTTAGGAAGACTACCCTAGACTTCCACCTGGACTCCTGACAAGGACCCCTGATTAGATCGCCCACTATCTTTTCTAGCTCTCAGGCTTGAATTTCCCCAGTTCCCAGTTCAAAGCTGGCCTCTCAGTATCAACCAAACCGAAGTACAGAAATGGGTTATAGTTCTAGGAACTCAGCCCATGTGTAAAAATATTATTCTAGGTCATTCCTCATTCCTTTTGTACATACACTGTTCAGACAGCCTCAAAACTATCTCTTTTATTATTCAAGACAATTATCTTTATCTCATTTTAACAGTAACCTATTATCAATCAATCAACAAATTTCTTTTGGAAGTCTAGTCAAATACCTATAGGAAAAACTAATATGATTGAGATAGATATATAATATATTGCATGTATACATGCATATATTTTTCTATATATATTTGCAATCAGATTTGCCTTAAAATTGGTCAGACTTTATCAACTTAAGTAACTAATTTGGAATTGTACAGTCTTATGCGGTTTTAGAGGGTTCGTTTATTTGGACCAAAAAAAAAAGTACCAGAAGTCACAACTAGGGAGTTATGAATAAGGTTTCAGGGTCTCAGGGAATGTAACTTCCAAGATATACAGGAAGACATTCTTCTTTATAATCCTATAATACAAGTCACAGAATGTTCTTTATTGCTACTTCGGAAGGGAAATATACAAAGAAAACAGTGGGTTTTTAGGGAATCTATTAATTAAACATAAAATGATTATTACATAAATTATTTCAAGAATTGTATTTAGCCACCAACAGAAACCCACAAAACAAGGGTAACAATGAGTCTAAAGAAAGAGTCTAGATTTAGCAGGACAGTTTCCTGATGTCAGTGGGAACCCAGGCTCTTTCTCTGTTTACTCGGTCATCCTTTCCTGTTCCCTTTTCCTCATGATTACAAGATGGTTCCATTTCCACCATTCCATTCAATCCCCTCAGTGCTTCCAATCCAGCCCCCACTAGACACGAAGACTATGTTCCAGGCAGGAAATAGGGAGAAGAAGAGAGACAGACGTGCTAAGTCAGCCACAGATAAAGAGCTCGAATCTCATTGGCTAGTGTGCCATACACTCATTTCTAGCAACAAAGGAGCTGGAAAAAGTAATTGTGCCACTTACAGCATCCCACTCCACCCCAGAAAAAGCAAAGTTCTAATGGTAAAAACTAAGGGGAAAAGAAACATTAGGTTGGCAATTCATAGTCTCTCTTACAGTAAGCAATCCCTGATGAAGCTTTGAGTTGTTTCTTAAAAGTCAGACTGCTCTCTTCTCAGAATTTACTCAAGAAAATAAGCAAACGAAGATATAATTTCACTTATTTTAACATTATTTCTTATGGTAAAATCGGGTTGGGTAGTAAAATGAGCTGGCTCCCTACTCAATCTCTGACCTCATCTCCCACCCACGTTCCTCATTCTGCACCTCTCTGCTGCTCCTCAACCATGCAAAGCGTGTTACCCTGTTCATTGTTCTCCCTCTGCCTGGGTAGCCCTACCCAGATATTTCCACAGCTTGCTTCCTCTCTTTACATCTCTGCTAAAATGTTCCTCCTTCCAGAAGCCTACATCACCTGACGTAAAACAGTAGCTTCCCTTATATTCCTTCATTTTCACTTTTATTACTCACTACCACTTAGTATAAATATTTATTTATCTTTTCGTTTCGGTCTCTCTCCTTCTGTCTTGCTACTTAAGAATTGAAGCCTACAAGAATGACTGGCACAAAATAGGTATGAAATATTTGCTTTATGAGTGAATGAAGCTCTCCCTGTTTATAGTGATTTTTTATGTCTCTCAAGAATATTTTGTAGCTTTTCCATAAAGCTCTTGCAGTTTGTTAGGTCTGTTCCCAGTTTTTACTGCTAACTGCAAATGCTACATTTTTTTTTAACCTTTCACATTTTCTAATTGGTTTTTGCTGGTCTGTAAGAATCCTATTAATTTTAAAATATATTTAACAACTGGGCTGACCTTTTTAATTCATTTTAATATATTTTAATTAGTTTAATACAGTGACCTTTTAAATTAATATTAACACAATGTATTAAACTAATTAAAAAGGTCAGCCCAATTGTTAAATATATCGTTTAAATTCTCTTGTTTTTTTTTTTAAGATATATCTTTTAAATTCTCTTGTATTATAAAAATAAGTAAGTAGTCTGGAAAAAAATGGCAATTTTTATTTTAATCCTTAAACTTCTTTCTTTTCTGACCTTTTTTTCTTGTTGTTATTTTATGTAGTGAGGCCCTTACTACAAGGTGAATAGGTCAGCAATGGCTGGCATTGCTGCCTAATTCCCTATTTTTTATTCCATAAATGAGGAGGAGGAAGCTCAGAAGTTTAGATGATATAATAACGCAGCACAGCTGGCTGGTGGCTGACTCTGCATCAGACTCCATGAAGTTTTGCTACTTCACACAATCTACAGCATAACACTTCATATAATAAAAAAGATTTGGGACCTGGAACTAGGAGACTCGTGCATCATGATTTTGCAATGACCTTGTGCACATTTATTTAGCATTTGAGACTGTTTCCTCTCACGTAAAATGAGAATATTGATATATACTACATAGAGCTTAACAAATGAGTTGATTTCATATAAAACACTTAAAAGAGGTCCCAGCAAAGTAGTTACTGAATAAATGTTAGTTAAATTAACATAAGCTTAACATTAACTTAAATCTACCTACATTTTATAATTTTTTTATTTGGAGTTTTCTAGTTACATGTCATGTATGAGACATATTTGAGGCCCTTTTTATTGAGACTTTTTAATTTCTATCATGCCACTCAGATTTAAATTTCTGGTTGAACTTGTTCCAGATTATCCCCTAAGTAGATACAAGCAACTTTAACTGTGAAGATCTTTCTCTTGTTTCCCGTTTCTTACTCCATACTATCCTCTTTTCCACACACATAAAGCCATGATTCTTTCAATGTATTGATATTCTTATGAATTTCTGGATTGCAAATTATGCACAAGTTACTGGCATATAGCCCTTTGGGGCGCTGAGTCCCTAGGTACATACACTAAGGTTATTCAAGGGATTTTTTTTAATGGTACCTTCTAATCATTTAGACTCATAAAATTAAACAATATTTGATGAAAGAATTTTCTAATGGTACACTATATTATTGCAATGCTTTTGTTTTTACTTAGGCAGAACTAATGAGATTACCATCTTTCTTAATTTTACATGAAATATAGGCAAAGGAACTGACATTGGGATGAGATGATAATTCACTCAGGATTTTAATTTATAATTTTCTTTAAATCAGGATAGATCAATCTATGAGCAAATTATTCTTAAATATGACAGTAAAAATCTTCAATTATTATTTGGAGACAAAATTCAAATAACATTGAGGTTATAACCAATATCTTTTTAGATGGACACTGAAAGATTCTGAGAGCAGATATTTTTGACATTAAACTGTATTTTATGACAATATAAGAAAACATTTGACTTATTTATCTTCTGAAAACCTATATTATAAAATTATAACACTGCATTCAAAACCTTGCCATCAGGTCAATTCTCTCATGCTTTATATTTTAGATTATTCATAAACTCTCCTTCCTTCTTTTTCTCCTTCCCTTCGCTCATTCTTAAATTCTTCTTGTTTAAGCTCAAGTAAACAGGTAGAATTCACATGTTATAGACATAACATGATATCATGGAAAATGAAAAGACTATTTTATTTGTAATGAAAGCGCCTACTACTAGTTGTATTATTAGTCCATTCTCACAGTGCTATTAAGAAATACGTGAGTCTGGGTAATTTATAAAGAAAAGAGGTTTAATTGATTGACAGTATTGCATGCCATACTGGAAACATAATATCGGCATCCGTTCAGCTTCTGAGAAGGCCTCGGGAAACTTATAATCATGGCAGAAGGCAAGGAGGAAGCTGGCATTTCACATGGCTGGAGTAAGAGGATGAGAGAGAATGGAGAGGTGCTACACACTTTTAAAACCACCAGATCTCATGAGCATTCACTCCCTATCACAAGAATAGCACTGAGGAGATGGTGCTAAACTGTTTGTGAGAACTCCACCCCCACTATCCAATCACCTCCCACTAGGTCCCACCTCCAACACTAGGGATTACAATTCAACATGAGATTTGGATAGGGACACAGATCTGAACCATGTCACTAGTTATATTTAACAGAGTTCTGTCTGTTGACCATAGAATTGGGGTATCTTAAGAAACAATCTTGTTGAAACCATCTTACAGGTATGAATACCAAGTACAGTTGGTATGGGTTCCACATCTACAGATCCAACAGCTGTGGATTCAAATATTTTAAAAAATGACAATATAACAATATTTTAAAACATAGCAATATGTCAATAAAAATAATGCAAGTAAAAATACAGTATAAGAACTACTTACGTAGCAGTAATGTTGTATTACACATTATGAGTAATCTAGAGATGAACTAAAGTATATGGGTGGATGTGCACAGGTTATGTACAAATACCATGAATATTATATAAAGGATTTTAGGATCTTCGAATTTTGGTATCCTCAGGGGGTCCTGCAACCAATTCCCTGTAGATACTGATGGACAACTGTATAAGATTTAGTGACCTAAACACCACTTCACTCCTGGTTAGAAGTAGAATAAGAACTATAATCCGGTTCTCCTGAAATTGGTCTAATTCTTTCTCCTTCTGCCATAATATCTCAGTTCTACAAAAGTTAAGGTAAAAGCTAATGAGGCCAATGATATGGAACTAATCCCAGAATGTATACCTACTCTATGATACTAGGCTAGTTGAGTGTCTTATAAACTATAAAGTTTATAACTTTGTACATGTACTACAGATTAAAAGGAGAATCAGGCACTCGGCTATAAATGGATCAGTTCCATGATTCTTAAAATCTTAAAGACTGGTTATTGTTGTTACCTCTGTAGAAGAAAAATATGCAACATTCAACCGTTCTCCCACCTAACAAGAGTGTTAAAGAAGTGATTCTTTTAATTTGATGACTAACATTTATGGCAGATTCCACCATATTTCAGCACAAGAAAGGTAACTAAGAGGGAGAAAATTCTATCAGTGAATTGGGGAAATGTAAAAGAGGCCCAGAAAACAAAACAAAACTATATTTAGTTTGCTGTTGCTAGGGATTGTTCTATTTATCGTATAATTAACCAATTGTTCATTCATTTGAGGTCCTAGATGCTCAAATGTTTAACCAGAATCTTGGCTCCTCCTCACAAGTGCTTTCTCTTCCCAAAAAACCATGTAAGGAAATATTTTAGATCAAACCTAAAAGCAACCTTCAACAAAACACGTGACACTTGAATAATTTTAGAATTTGATTAGATTTAGGAAAACATAGGGCCTCATGTTAACAGTGTCTGTTCTCTTAATGAATATGTATCAAATGTCAATTTTTTTGTTATAAAACAAATTAAATTGCCAATTAGGGCATTTTGTGGTGAACCATTAAAAGGAAACTGACCAATAAAAGGTAAATGCTGAAGAACCTGAAGAGAAGAATATCTTAAAGATTTAAAAAAAAAAAAAAAGAGAAGAAAACAAAAACAAAATATAGGGGGTGGGAGCAAAACAAATTGAATACTAAAAAGTTGTTTGTTTTTTAATTAACTAATCATAACGAAAACAGGGCCAGACATTGTGGTTCATGCCTGTAATCCCAGCACTTTGGGAGGGTGAAGCAGGAGGATGGCTTGAGCCCAGGAATTTGGGACCAGCCTGGGCAACATAGTGATATTCTGTCTCTAGACATTTTTTCTTTCTCCTCCCCTCCCCTCCCCTCTCTTCTCCATTTCTTTCTTTTTTTGAGATGGAGTCTCGCCTTGTTGCCCTGGCTAGAGTGTAGATCTTGTCTCACTGCAACCTCTGCGTCCTGGGTTCAAGTGATTCTCCTGCCTCAGCCTCCCAAGTAGCTGGGATTACAGGCATCTGCCACCATATCCAGCTAATTTTTTTTTGTATTTTTATTAGAGACAGAGTTTCACCATGTTGGCCACGTTGGTCTTGAACACCTGACCTCACATTTTTTTCTTTTTTTAATTAGCTGGGCATGCTGGTGCACACCTGTATTCCCAGCTATGCAGGAGACTGAAGTGGGAGGATCACTTGAGCCCAGGAGGTTGAGGCTGCAATGAGCAGTGATCACACCACTGCACTCTAGCCTGGATAACAGAATGAAACACTGAGAAAGAAAGGAATTAGGAAAGAAAGAGAGAACGAAAGAACGAAAGAAAGAAAGAGAGAAAGAGAGAAAGAGAAAGGAAAAGAGAAGAAGAAAGACAGAGAAAACAGTGGATTAAAAAGTGAGACTTAATTTCTTCTGTGATAATGACCAATCCAAGAGATTTCTAGGTGTGGGAAATTGTGCACCAGGGGGCTGGCCTGAGTGGAGGATTTTAGGGGGAAGCTGGGTGGAAGTGTGGGCTAGAAACGGCTAAATGTGGGGATGCCTTGAGGAGGAAGGGGACGGTGTACCTCATAAGAAAGAAAAAGTAGCCAGATACAAGAGCTAAGATGAAAAAGTTTGTACTCAGTATACTTTTACATAGCCAAAAGACTAGAATACACATTTTGAAAGAGGTTGTAGGACTGCAAGGTAAGTATCTCCATCTCCAGAGAGGGAGACAGTTTCTAAGGTTCAGACTCCTCCTACCAGTGGCCTCTACCAGTAGGAACCACAGTTCATTGGCATATGCAGTCTCTCTAGGAGATGCCAGCCCCTCCTTCAAACTCAGATAGAGAAACTTTTAACCATCCAGCCTGGCTCTCTGTCTCCAGAGACATCCTATTTTACACTCACATGCAGCAAACCTGCTGAGCCAAGAAAGAATCTCCGAGCCCAGATGCTCTCCCTAACTGGCAATGGACATTGGAGGAAAACAGAGAGATGAGAAGGAATTCCTAGAGAAACAAGAGTAATTTTATTAATTAGTTGTGAATCATGGCTATAATGGAAGGTAAGCCCAAAATGTCCAGAGATGAAGAAACTAACCCAGTTTGGGTTTTGGGGAGATGGGAACAGAAAAGAGAGAATTTTTATGAGAAGATAAGTTTTTAACTGGCTCCAAAGATTCAATTAGGAAAGCTGTATTCTTTCTTCCCCTGGAGCAGAGCTGGCGGGGAAGAAAGAAGCTATTCCAACTAGAAATTGAGTAATATTTGCAAAATACTTTTGAAGACATCTCAATGATTCTGGAGGGCTGAGGAGAAAAGCTTCAATCCAATGCTAAGGGGCTTTAGTTATCTTTCTAACAAGTCTGGAATGAATATTGAAGCCATTGATAGGTTTCACTAAGTAAAGTGATGAGATTTGGGTTTTACACCTGCGAACTGGATACAGCATAGAGGTAAGTTGAACTATTAACTTGCTTCCTCAGCCTTCTAAAAGTCACTGCCCTGCGCCATTTCCCTCCCCAGTGGTTTGAACTAAAATAGTATGGAGGAGAATTTGGAGAAGCCTAGCTCAACTGTCTTTTTGTCTTGGGGAAGTTACTTAATTTCTTTGCTTCCATTTTCTTCCTGTAAATTAGGAATGGATGTAATATTATTTTATAGAGTTGCTGTGGCTATTAAATGAGATAATAAATGAATATTATGTATCATTGTCTGGTACCTAATGAGAGGCCAGTAAATACTCTTATTAGGAAGAGATGATGTCAGACATCTGGAATTTCTCCTAGAACCCACACCTCTGTAGCATCATGCAATTGCTATTCATGGTGCTCATAGTATTTCACTACAAGAAGAGGCAAAAGCATCATGCATAGACTGGACTCATCCTCCTTCCATGCTAATCCAAAATTGCAAATAGCCTTAGCCTTGGTTGTGCTGTGAGTGTGAGTCTATGTGAGAAACATGCACACATTTAAGGAACACACAGAAGAAAACACTAATCTACACTTGGGCTCCCCTCGTCTCTTTCTTAACCCACTAAGACATCTGAGGAACAAAGAAGCATCTATCATCAAATATCGTTTACTCAGCATTTAGCTCCATGCCTTTCTTACACATAGTGTTTGGTAAATGTTAGTTAAGGAATCAATCAGCAAGGTATCATTAACATCTACTCTGTGGGAGTTCTAATAGATTAAATACCTCATCATTGTTAAACAAGTTTTTGAGTATATTTGGAGAGGGAGAACACACGCATACAAACTCCTGCTGAACAAGTCTGGAGAGTGAGAGAAAGACAACTGAATTCATCAGGAAAGGCCCGAGGAGGCTGACGATTATTACGTGTCTGAAAAACAATTTATAGAAGTCTTTCTCAAAGTGAGGCCTGTGGACCATCTGCATCAGAATTACCTGGGGTGTTTGTTTAAAAAAGCACATGGCCAAGCCCCAGTTCTACTGCACTGTGTTGCACCCTAGGGGATTTTGATGCTCATTCAAGTTGCAGAACCACTGGTACATAATTTTCTGTTTTTTAGAGGAGAGATTCTTTTCATTGAAATCATAATTATCTAACTTTACCTTTCACTCTCCCATCTCAGTTCTGATCCAGATGTTGAGACTGAGTGAAGGTAAAAGCTCCCTTTTCCACACAAGCCTTCCTTCTTTTCATACCCTGGGATTTATTAAAGCAAGCCCATTAGGACAGTAACAGGATCACTCCTTGATTTGACTTTTGCAAATCACCTGGTGAGTTGGCTTAATATTCAATCCAGCCTACAGCCCAGTGAAATGGAATCAGAATCTACAGAGGGGAGCCTTGAATCTGCATTTTTAATAGTCACATGAAGGAAAATCCTATGATCAGTCAAGTTTTGAAAATAATGGCTTTCAAACATTGTGAGTTTACTGGATGCTGCCAACCAGAATGAAAAAAAGCCATGGCAGGGTATTTCAAATCAAACTTTGATCATTAATTTTCTGTTTTCGTCATGGAAACATTATTTTGGACGCTTGGTTGATGCTTGATTTTATTCCTTCTTGCACTCTAAGATGAAAACTATGATAGTAGTTGTTTTTGTTAAGGTCACATTTTTATAAATACTTAAAAAATGAAACATTAACCAACTCAGCTAAAAATATAAAATAAATATAAAAATATAAGGAAGAAAAACACATTCAGCATTATTTACATATTAGAAAAAATAGTTGGTCTCCTCTAGCGAGTACCAATAATTTAAAACTGGAGTTTATTTCTCCTACTTAACTTCAAGAAGTGTTTATGTATTTTATTATTAGGGAGAGAGAAAATTTGTAAGTTCAGTCTGTTTTTTCCTGAACCTAAGAGTTTAATAAAGTGAGACCATGAATAATTTGCATGTTAAAGGGTCTATAAAATGGGCTAGTAATTCCTAATTTTGTTGCCTTATGTTTAGAAAGTACCATTCATATTTTTTCTATTCTTTGGGTTTTTATGGAGGTTTTAATTTTTTTGGTGGCCTCAGTATTCATGAGTATTCCCTGTGTTCCTGAAAATGAGATATATATTTTCTACTATAGGTGTACAGAGTTTTAGGTAAGATACATTTTTTTTTTTTTTTTTTTACTTTTTGCTTGAAAACTTTATTAAAATAAGGATTAAACCTGAAAAAAGAGCAATGCGAATGCTAGCCCTTTGCATAAAATCAGCAAGAAAAAGGAAACAGGGAGGGAAAGACAGGAAAGGAAGGAAGGAAGGAAGGGAGGGAGGGAGGGAGGGGAAGGATAAGATACGTCTTATTACATTTATTAGTTCTTCTACATTCTTACTAAATTTGTGTCTATTTGATCTGTCTTGTATTGAGAGTGATATGTTAATGTTTTCTATTTTTCGTGGTTCCCACCTATTTCTTCATGCGTTTCCTATAGTTTCTGCTTTATGAAAATTGTTGATGTTTTTGAGTATACAAATAGTAATTATATATTTATTATAAATTATAGCTTCTGATATTATAAAGTATCTTTTAAAAATTCTTTTAAGACATTTTGGATTGAATCCCGTCTTATCAAATATAAAAATATCCTGCTTTCTGTTTCTTTGTATTTGTCTGGTGTATATCTTTGTATCCTCATATTTTTAACTTTTTAAAATCTTTTGGGTTTGGTTTTGTTTTGCTTTGTTAGAAAAACTGAAAATGTTTTTCTTTTAAGAGGTATATTGAGCTCATTTATTTTACTGATAACACTATGTAGGCTGTTCTCTCTCACTCTTCCTCCTCTCTTTCTTTCAGTATAGTTTTGATATTTAGAAAGATTTTTATTTTTATAGTAATATTTATATCTAATACAATACCTCAAATGATACTCTTAATTCCTCTTTCATTAGATGTTGTCTACTGGTTTCATCTCATTAAAACAAAATATTTTAGAGAGCTTGTTTTTTCGCCTTCTGCCTGCTTCTTACTACAGATTCAACTCTATGTAATATTCTTTTATTCTGGACAAAATTTATAAGGCTCTTAGCAAAATGTTTCTATTTTTATATACACTGTCTCTTTTGTATATTTTTACTGAAGGTACATTGTCAGAACATGTAATATATAGCCACTACATAATTAACTGCCTTCACTATATCTATCACTTAGTCTTAGTTTTCCAGGCAAATATATTCAATGTTTACCACAGTTTTCATGCTAGGACCTCTCCAATTTTTGGTTATTTGCAGCTATTTCTCTAATATATTCCTCAGGAAGGGTTCAAGGGACAATGTTCCCTGAACTATTTTATGTTCATATGGGTTGTTCCAGTATTTTTTATCTGAAGGTCAGTTTGGCTCTTCATTAAATCCTGGGCTTATAACTTTTCCTTGAAGTCGGAGCTAACCAGATTTTTTTCTTGTTGGGTTTTTAGATGAGTGAGAAAGAAATCAAAGAAGACACTAAAATTTTTTTTTGTTTGAGCAATTAGATGAAAGGAGTTATTCCCTAAAATTAGAAAAATGTATTGGGTGACTGATAGGGTAGCAGGTTTGGGTGAAGAAAATTAAGAATGGGGTTTGTGTGCTTGTGTTTGTGTGTGTGCATTTTCTCTTCTGGTGCACAGGAAGTCTCACTATATTTCCCAGGCCGGTCTTGAACTCCTGCCTCAAGTGATCCTCCCACCTCGGCCTCCCAAAACATTGAGATGACAGGTGTGCACCGCCACACTAGACCAAGAATGGGTTTTGACATGTTCATTTGGCATGCCTTTAATTTAATATATTATTATTTTTAACTGATACATAATAACTATCCATATTTGTGGAGTACAGTGTGATATTCCAATACGTGTATACAGTGTGTAATTATCAAATCAGAGTAATTAGAATATTCATTATCTTAACTATTTCTTGTTTCTTTATGTTAAGAACATTCAAAATCCATTCTTCTAGCTATTTGATAATACACAATAAATTGTTGGCATGCCTTTTAAACATTCAAATGGTGAACCCGGGTAAATATTCAAATGTGTGAATCAGAAGTACAATGAAGAGATCGGAATAGAGATGGACATTTGAGAGCTGTAAAAAGTATTTAAAGCATGAAACAGACTAAGATACGCTTACTAAGCAGTATGTATGGGTAGACATGGGAAATAAAAGGAAACCCCAACAAAGAAGACAGCAAAGGAGTGTCTGGTATGTTAGGAGAATGGTGGTGTCCCAGAGGCCAAGTGAAGAAAATGCTTCAAGAAGGAGATAATTGGCCAGGTGTGGTGGCTCATACCTGTAATCCCAGCACTTTGGGAGGCTGAGGCTGGGTGATCACCTGAGGTAAGAAGTTTGAGACCAGCCTGGCTAACTTGGTGAAACCTTGTCTCTACTAAAAATACAAAGAAATTAGCCAGGCGTGGTGGTGTGCGCCTGTAATCCCAGGTACTTTGGTGACTCAGGCACAAGAATTGCTTGAACCTGGGAGGCGGAGGTTACAGTGAGCTGAGATGGCACCACTGCACTCCAGCCTAGGTAACAGAGTGAGTATCTGTCTCAAAGAAAAAAAGAGATAATTGGTCACTATATTGCATTTATTTACAATTTTATGCAAATATTGGACATATGTTTTCTATACTTTCCTTATCTCCTTAATATTTTTTATATTAAAAAATCAAAATAAGATATCTGTTAATGAAGGTAAAAAGTGAACGTTATCTAATTGATATTATTAACACCCACAGCTTTAATTAATTTGTTCTAATTTTGACTTTTATTCCTTTAAATAAGCCTTTAAAAACAAAGATAATTTCTTCCACAATTTAAAATCTGTAAAAAAAAAGCAATTTTTTTCTTCGTTCAGACTCAGCTAAAGTGAGCCACACTAAAAAGAGAAATGAGAGGTTAATCAAATCTCCATAAAGATTCTCATTGTTGTACAGCTGATATTGACTTTATCCCCTATTGCAACAGAAGCATGTGTTCATACCAGAGATTTTATGACCTGTGGTCACAGTGGGTGATTCAACACAAATCCTAGATTCCTATGATCCTCACAAGGCTATACAAATTTACTTTCCAACTTTGTAATCTTTTCCAGTGACTTATCCACATAATATAGGTGGGTTCTCAACAAAACAAAAACATTTTAGCCTTGGGCATGAAATGAATTTAGCTGGAACCTCATTTTGAAAATGAAAAAGCAGGTAATTATTAGTTCGTTTAACTCCTTTTCCTCCTTCCTTGATATTGTGAAAGATATGGTTTACTGCAAATAATAAAAGATCTAGAAGCCTTTTTGGATCCTCTGGAATTTAGAATAAAATTCTCTATGTCTTTCACTTTTCTTCGGTGAGTTGGTTAGCAAATTCCTGAAAGCTAGTTTGAGTAGATGTTATATAACTCCCAGATTCCCCTGTAGGATAGAGATACTCATTCCACTAGCTGCCAAGAATGTTGCTCCTGTTGAAAGCTCATAGTGGAATCCCTCCCAAGAAATCACCCTTAGTTGAAAAAAGCTGCTTCATCCAAGTTTATGTCTCTCCCAGGGACAGTCCACTTCCAATGACTGGTCAGTGTAGGTATGTAAAGGCCAGCCTACTTGTTCCATTTAGGATGTCTCAAAAAGGCCATCTCAACCTCAAATCTCTCCATGGTATTGTTTGAGAAGTCTAATACTGACATTGCTTTGCAGGTTAACCTCTCCCTCTGTGCAATTCTGGGGTGTGTGTGAGTGTGTGTGTGTGTGTGTGTGTGTGTGTGTGTGTGTGTGCCTCACACGTGTTATACCTGATAACATTCTTCAATACACCACTACATACAAAACTCCATCTCAGAGTCTATTTCCCTGAGAGCTTGACCTTAGACAGTTAGTACAATAGCAGCCCATGAAGCCACTAAAATAGATTTTGAAACTGAATTCCAAATAGCTGGCAGATAATGATTACACATGGAGTAGTAATAGGCCCCAAACACTAGTGTTCAATTGTTAAAACTTTTATGGTGGTGAACTGGAGTGGGATCTGTGGTGAAAGGAAATGCGTTGGCAGGTGCAATATCTCAGGCATATGGGAGGTTCAGGGGAAGTGACAATGAAAAGGGTACTGAATTGCATGATTTCTGCTAAGGACTATGAGTGCATTAAAGACAGACAATTTAAAACTTATTGCCTAAATAAGAAAAAGTATAAAAAGCAGAGGGCCACATATAGAGATTCTTATCAACTCAGCCAGAGGCAGAAAATACTGAAGTTGAGAATTTCTAGAAAACACCGAATTTTCAGCACCAGTGAGACTGAAATCACAAAATCTGATTGGAAAAGAATGGAGACATTTAGATCAATACACTCAAAAACTTTGAATTTACAGATTCTTTTGAACCATTTGGACTGTAGAAAGGATCCTCTCTTTCCTGAAAGAGGTCAGCACTCTTCTTGTTTGAGTGATAAAATATGTCTGTCTTGCAAGAAAAACCCCTATTGAGATCTATCTCTAATGCCGCTCTTGGCCACTAGAACAATTAATAAGATCGAGTCACAACACTACCCAGCCATAAAATTTCCGGGCTTTTATGGAAGAAATTCTCAAAGGAACTGCAGGACCTTGCTAATGTGACCTCTTCGGAGCCAGGAGTGTATGTATGGACTGTATCCTGAGGGTTTTGGATTAAGGTACATATAAAATGGAATAGGAAAGAGTATGTTAATATGAGAATATGTTCCTGTGATATAGCATGGATACTCCATTGCTAGGTGTTACTGCTGGGTTGGTTCTTGGAAGCTTGGAAAAAGCAATGGCCCATGACAAATGAAGTAGAAGTGTGAGAGCCATTATAGATAATAGAGGAGAAGGGATCAAACAGCTTAGAAAAAAGCTGAATTGCCCGAGTGAATATACTCCATGATGCAAAAAAAAAAAATCAGTTGACTATGTTCGTGGAAGGGTCTGGTATATACACCATTTACTGAAGTGATAAGAAATGTAAGAAATGCACTAGTGAGAAGTTCAATGGTGTCTTTCCTCTGTAGGTAAGGGCTGATGTACAAAATGCTACTGTAAAAGCAAGCTTCCTGATAGGAATGGAAATGAAAAGATCCAGAACTAACGGAGACCAGGTAGCAGCTCTTGGTCATCAGAAACAAGGTGAGCATATTTATCATGAGCAGCATGGTCAGAGGGGTAGCCAGGATGTGTGAATGCATTGAGTGGTATAGATGCATTTAATAGAGGACCACCTTGCTAAGGGAAAGCTAGATGGGCAGTTAACAAATATATTGCTTAATCCATATAATCAAAAGATATCAAGAAGGCTGAGGGAAGATGCCCAAATAAAAAAGTTAAAACCCCACTCAAATTTTGTTCAAGTCTGGCCTTCAACAGATTAGATGAGACTCACTCACATAGCAAAGGGCAATCTTCTTTACTCAGTCTACTGATTTCCACATTAATCTCATCCCAAACACCTTCACTGACATATCCAGAATTATGTTTTATATCTGGGCACCCTATGGCCCAGCCAAGTTGACACATAAAATCAGCCATTAGAGATAGTAAACTCAAAGCAATATTACATCTTTATGGCATAGCCTAGTGCTATCTAAAGAGATGCAGTGCCCATTGTTCCATAATATCTTCATTTTATTCTCTGGTGTGGACCCTGTGAAGATTAGAAGGATCTTGAAAAATGACAGTGGACTCAATAATAAAGAAGTCTCAATTACTGCTCCTATTTTTGATAGAGTAGATTAACATAGTCTTAGGCATGTGATATGTGATCACAGGTCTTGAGAACACATTTTCTTCTCTTCCTGTCATGAGGCAGGACCAGAAGGTGTTCTCTTCCATTAGTGACAACAGTACACATTTATGATTTTTCTCTAGGGCTCTAGCTTTCCCATTCTTTGTCATAATATAGTCTGAAAGGATGTTGTGGATTCTCTGGACATTCTGCAAAAATAGAATTAATTTATTGTATTAATGACATCTTGCAAATTAGACAAGATAAGCAGGTCGTGAAAAATTTATTGATCATTATAAGACACATGTATTTGAGACATAAACCGTGCAAAGATTCGGGGGCCTGCCACATCAGTGATGATGTTTTTAGGATCCAGTATCCTACAGAATACCTGAATCTCCTCTTCAAAGTAAAAAGTGAATTATCTCATCTTGCCTCGTTTACCATTAAAAAGCAATCACAACACCTATTAGCTTATTTATGATCTGGTGGCAGCGTACTTCACACAGGGGAGTATTGCTTCAATTCATAAGTGAATGACTTAGAAGTCTTTCAGGTTTGTGTTGGACCTAGAGCAGGAAAATATTCTATAGCAGGTCTCGGTTGTAGTGTAAGCTCCCCTCCAGAGGAAAAGAAGTCTCAGAGTCCTGGAGCAAGACTCTGCCCTCAGAAGAGGAAAATTATCCACCATATCGACTGGTATGTTTTTGGGCCCTGGTAGACATGGAGTTCTGACTATGGTATATGAAGTGACTACATAGCCATGACCCATCCTGAGCCCATCTTGAGCTGAGTTCTGTCAGACCTACCATTTCATAAGGTCAGGTAAGCCCTGCGGTAAGCAGTACATCTAAGATTGGGCACAAGCAGGGCCATAGCACACAAGCAAGCTGCAGATCAGGTGTTTCAGGTTCTCATGTCTTTCATCAATATTGTACCTATGGCTTTCTCTCTAATCTCACCTATGGCCACATGTGGAAGGAATTAGGGGGAGGCGATTCCCTTATTTCCTGCTGACTGAAGGAGATAAAGGGTGAAATTGGTTCACAGATGAGATGGCTTCGTATGTGATTGCAAGCCAGAACTGGATTCGGAAGCACTAGAACCCTACTCAGGAGTCTCTCTGAAAGACAGGAGTGGAATCTTCTTCTCTGTCTGCAGTCTCTGTCTTATCAATTACAAACAGTCTGATGGCTTTAAATACCATCTATATGCTGAGGACTCTCAAATTTATATACAACCCAGATAGCTGCTCTGAACTCCAGATTTACCTTGTAATTGTCTACTAAATCTCTTTTATGCACACTGTAAAAAAAAAACAACTAATGGTTATCTCAAACAATATGTCCAAATGAAGCTCTTATTTTTTCTTAAAAACATGCTTGGCTGGGCGGAGTGGCACACACCTGTAACCCCAGCACTTTGGGAGGCCGAGCCAGGTGGATCACGAGATCAGGAGTTTGAGACCAGCCTGGCCAACATGGAGAAACCCCATCTCTAGTAAAAATACAAAAATTAGCTGGGCATGGTGGCACATGCCTGTAATCCCAGCTACTCAGGAGGCTGAGGCAGGAGAATTGCTTGAAGCCAGGAGCCAGATGTTGCAATGAGCTGAGATCACACCACTCCGCTGCAGCCTGGGTGTCAGAGCAAGACTTCATCTCAGGAGAAAACAAAACAAAATAACAACAACAACAAAAAAAACATGTTCTACCCCAATTCTTTCCACACTAGTAAATGGCAGTTCTATTTTTCCAGTTGCTTTGTCAAAAAATTTTGAAGTCATCCTGTATATTTCTCTTTCTTTAATATCCATCTGCAAATCTTAGTGGCTCTACATTCAAAATATACCCAGAATGTGATCATTTTTCACCACCTTTACTGCTACCTTCCCAGTCCAAGGTAGCATCATCTCTCACTTGGATTCATCTCTAGCAATTTCAGTGTCCAAGTCTCTGAAGGTTAGTAATCAAACAGATTGAAAGAAGTAAATCAAGATGATAAAGATGATAAATAATTTTGTGGTGAACATACTTTAGATGATGGCAACAAGAACACAGAAAAGGTAGAGATTATGAGTCACAATCATGCTGTGTGTCTGATGTGATGAAGGGAGGGGTCTAAAGCTGAGTGGGCAAGGAGAGATCCTTTCTATGCAGAGCCTTTTAAATTTCTTGATTATGTTCACAATCAGTACTGAAAACAGAAAACCGCTGGAATGTTGGTAGATTTCTAACTTCCCCAGGAAGGAAGGAATCAAAATATTTTACATTATAATAAAACGGAATATATTCTATTTCTTTCAAATAAAGCAGGACTCCTCTTTTTTATCATCTGGCTATGGAGGAGGGATGCTACTTTATAAAGAGAATCTCTCAGCTCAGTTTTGAGACTATTTTAGATTTATGCCTCCTTACTCTTCCAGAAAATAAGGGTAACATCAATAGATTTATCAGACTAATTAATTAATCAAGTAACATAATGCCTAGAGGGGTGAGGAAGCAATGTCCTTTTCTACCGCTGTAAAGACAAAGTGATTAGACAGTTATCAATAAAACCCTTAGAATTGGTGAGGTCAACCCTCCCAATACCCTGCCCAGATCATAGACCTTATAGTCAGTTTTTTAAAATAGAGAAATGTATTTCACAGAATGCAGTTACCAACCAGAGACTAATCTTTATTTTCTAGGAGACAAATCTGGCTTTCCACTTACGGCACATCCATCAAACCTGACAAAGCATATTTATCCTCTCTTTTTAAAATGATGTCTGCAACTAGTGTTTTTCCTTTTTTGCCTACTTCACAGCTCTATGATATCAATTCTCTGGGGTCTTTCCTCCATTCTAAATTTGGAGGCCTTCTTACAAGCAAGAAGCATTCTAAATAACAAACATCTCTACCTTGTCTCTTTCCAAAAAATAGGAAAATAAAAAACACTTCTGGGCTTGACTAAAAAGATAAATATTTGGACTTTTACACAAGTCATGCCTTTTTAAACATTGACTAAGAATTTAACACTGAAGGCCATGGCATAAGACATTGGTATTTTAAACACCTACTGTTCCTTAAAAATGTTAGATATTTCTAGATCCACTTCTTTATAAATCTTAATCCTCAACACCAAACTTTCACAGGAGGGTAAAAAAGAAAAGAGGCAGGTTATAAGAAAAGGCTTTTGGGAACCAGACACTCATACTGGTTTTCTATCATCTAGTATAAGTCAAAAAACTTAGAATTACCAGTGATTGAGCAATTTATCTTTCATGGCAGTGAAAATCAATTATAAATGTTAAATGTAGTATTCTTTTATCACAAAGACGTATTATCTGCCCCTGAGCTCATCTGAGAGAGCAGTGTTTCAACTTTGTTCTATTTATATTATGTACCTAATTTCGAAAGAAACCAGAATCAGGCTTGGTCAAATTTTCTCACGGTAACTTAGATTTATAAAGGATAAATTTTGCATCTAGGATATAGAAAGACACTCATCTTGATAGCAAGAAATAAAGCATAAAATGTGTTTAATGAATTAGTTCCCAGTCACCCTTTTTGTTGGTAGATGATAGCTATTTCTAGAAGAGTGGTTGCTTGGCTGTACTTTGGAATCAGATGAAGATCTTTTTGGCAACCTTGATGACTTGGCTATGCTCCTGGAGACGGTTGCAGGGTTGGGCTGAAAAACTAGAGGCACGCACATGTGCCATCAAGGTTGAGAACCTCTGCTCCAGAATGTATAGTGACAACCTCCTTTATCATGTTACAGCTACCCAACTGGGAAGTCATAAAGTGTTTGATGATTCCAGCCACCATATCTGGCTCAGTTGCCTTCAGCTGAAAAGGTACACTAGTAGACTACCTTCAGCTGAAAAAGCAAATAGATATTTTGAAATAGTCCGTGTCTTATGCTATGGCCTTCAGCTTTAAATTCTCAGTCACCTAGTCTGAATTCCTGTTAGAAACAGACACAAACACCACTGGACTGCCCAGTAGGACTGTACTGAAGGTATATGCAAACACCTTGAGGGCACAGAGTCAGAAGTGACATAAGAAAACAGATGGGTGTATGTATGTGTGTCTGTGTGAGGGTATGTATGTGCAAATATCCCAAGTGATTAATAAATTTGAGATAATGCCTGTAATGAGATTTATTTATTTGTCTTCTTTCTTACAAAATCTGGACATCTTACTTCTAAGGCCTGTGATTGTCCTAAAAACTGAAAGTCTCATTAGCAGCAGGATGCCTACTTCGTCAGGTTCCACAGACAGCTGTTGGGGTGTGCTAACAAGTTCCTTTAGGAAGAACTATTAGGTTTGATACCAGAATGTCACATAGACATACTTGGTTACTTTTCTGATTATTGGTAAATATTAGCCAGCTAGTGAATTGTGATATGACACGCATGTAAAATAGTGCACAGCAGATACCTGGTGCACTACTGAGAAGGAGAGTATTGGGAGAACATCCAAGCTTCTTTACTAATAATACCAAAAGCCATCACGATTGTTGTACATTGGTTTTCTGCCCTTTTTCCCACTTTTTCTAAAAATCATTTCAGTTGAAGTAAAATGGAATGGTGTCTGTCTTATGTAGCTCAAAGAGTATTCCCCACTGACAACCTGACTGTGTCCTTGGGGGGTGGGGTAGCATCCCTGGGGATAGCTTTCTCTCTGTGGCACTCAGAAAAGGTAGGTAAATCAGCCGACTGGTCCATAATCTCGCACACCCCAAAGATCTCTCTACCAAGGAAGGGCCTCCCAGGTGCCACAGGGGCCATTCTGAGCACTTCTCCACCCTATACCAGTTACCTTGGGTACCTGCTTTACCCCTTGTTTAAATCTCTATCCTAACTTTCTTTCAGGAGGCAAAGGAAAATATGAAAACATTTACTTCCAGAGTAAGTTGAATGGGAAGATGAGAGATATCTTGTTTGAAGATACTTCTACCCTTCTGTTTCCTAACGAATCTTCCTTTTTCCTTTCAAATCCTTACCAAATGTGTGCTTGTGTGTGTGTGTGTGTGTGTGTGTGTGTGTGTGTGTGTGTGTGGTGTGTTTGATAGGTGATAAACTTGGAGTTCAGGCTGACCACTAACATTTAGAGTTGCATGAACTTGGCTCTGTAAATTTCTAGTAATTCAGAGGTCACTTTCCAAGCTGCTCTCAGAAGTGCTGCTAGTCTACTTTTTCAGCTGAAGGTAATTGAGCCAAATGTGCTGGCTGTAATCATCAAACCCCTTGTAACTTCCCAGTTGGGTAGCTGGAACCTGAGAGAGGTTGTCACCACACATTTTGAAGCAGAGATCCTCAGCTCCAGTGGCATATGCACTCTTAAAACCCTGCTCCACTTTCCTTTTTTGTCTATATCTTAATCACTGGTTCCTCAAATGTCTGAGCACAAATAGTACAAAACCTCAAAATGGCACAATATCTATGGGAAAGAAAGATATAGTTTTGAAATATTTTAAAGCCACAGAACTCCTTTATTCAAGTAAAATCTTATGGGGTAGATAACTATATAAAGCAAATTGATGGGGAACGTCTCTGGTTAAAGGAAAAGGAGGATTCAAGCCCCATTTCATAGATCCCGCTCCAGTTCCCTGGCTGTTTTGTATCGCCCTACCAGCCTCCCACCTGAGGCTCATCATAGAACCCCTAGACACAGGGGCAAGAAAATTTTTCATGAGACATATGCAGCAACTTCTTTCTGGTGGAACTTACTTGCAGTGGGGTGTCAGGCACTAACCCAGGCCACCAAAAGCTGTCCAGTGGCTGTTCTGTCACAAATCACGCCAAACTGTAGTGTGGCCCTGAAACTTTCTGAACATTCCTCATCTTCAACATAGGTATTTGTGTGCCTTACAAATTATTTTAATGGTTGAAAACAAAGGTTGTTAAATTAACTTGTGAACTTTAAGCACTAATTAATTAAAGAACTTCTGAAACTTGACAGCATTTTTCCTTGATTTAACTGGGGTAGAGTGGAAATAATTTTAGACTTAGAAAGGTTTGCATTCCAGTCTTGGCTTTTCAATTTACCAAATATGTAACTTTAAGTCATTTCATTTTCTTGGATCCTCAGTTTCTTCATTTTCAAAAATGAAGGTAGAAATACCAAATAGGCTTATCATGAAAGTTCAAGGACAGGAGGAAGTCCCTAGCTAGACAACGCCTGGCACACTGTAGGCACTAGATAAATCTTCATCAAATCCAAATGCCTTTCTTTTAAAAAGAGCTACACCATTTCTCCTCGGTATAGATTTTACATCACAGCAATGCACTGGAGCAAATACATTACCAATTGTCTCATCTGAAAAATGGTGCTATATAAATGCAAATTTACTTACTCACCACAATCACACATACTCATCAGCATATGCCTCCTCACATCTTTCTTTCTTAAAAGCTATTACATCTACTTTGTTCTATACAGAAACTGCCCTTAAAATTTAATGAGTGAAATAACTCATTTCTGAACTTCTTCTTTTTTTTTGGATAGAAAAAGCTCAGTTGGTCTAAGGTGATGATAAAAGTTCACAGTGAAATGAAAACGTAGAAATTATTAAATTTGGTTCTTCTTTAAAACTAAAATAAAAAATTGCTGTTTGTTCTTAAATCATTATTTTTGAAAATATATATTTATATTATAAGCTTCTATTATATATGATATTTCTGTATGTTCTATACTTTATTGACAATAGACAATCATGGTAATCTGACCAAAAACATGCAAAAACCAAAAAAAAGACCACCCTGCTACCTAGTGCTTCTTTTATTTGTCCAATGACTATTTTTGAAATCTTGAAATATGTGAGATACATATTTTGCCAAATCTTTATATGTTTTGTCACTTCCCGTAAGAAATTAGATCTCACATCTGTTTCTATTTTGAGAATACATCACTTCTTTTTTTTAACATACATGTGAAAAACAGAAAATGAAGGAACCAGAAATCTGTGCAGAGAATCTGAGTCTGTGTAGTGGGTGTGGGGGTGGGAGTGCAGTGGATTCTCAGTGAGTAGATCCTTGATCTGGTAGAACTTTAGTCAACCCCAGCCACTTCTCACTGCCCCATTCTGGGCAGTTGAATTATAAGACCTCTGAGCCTTTTCTTTCTGAGAAATTCATTGACTCTTCCAAACTGGAAGAAACTTACTTAACAAGCTGCTATCACATGCCTCTAAAATAGAGTAGTCTTAATATTCTAATTTAATTAAAACCAGTGACCACTCATTGAAGGTTTACCTTATTTAGTTCCATTTGGGAGAAAAGAGATTTCCTATTCCAACCCACTTTGTTAGATAGGCTGGAAGGATGAGACAAAACATGAATTTTAGTGTAATTCATAGTTTCCGGGGAACAGCTCCAAGGGTCATAATAAACCTAAAGTTGGGAAGCAGCACACTAAATGCCACAGTACATCAGCAACAACAAAAATTGCTCTATGAATCTACAAAGGTGAAGTTGATTGAGAATGCAAATCACATGTAGGAAAATAAGTACATTTCCTTGGCAGGGACTTTGCTGTAGATACATCACTGTCATTGCAATGATGTTCAATAGAATAGTCAGTCTTCATAAGAACACAAACCCTGTCTTTATTCATTCTTTGAGAAGGTAGGGGAAGTAAGTAGGTATCAGAATTATCTTTGGCCTTAAATCTTCCTGAAGCCTGCCTTCTCTTCAGGTTAGTGGGAGATGTAGGAGTGAAGTGGGCTTTGGGTAAAAACTCCCCAGGTGATACTAATGGTCATCTTCCTCCTACCCACCTCACTGAGGCTGTTTCACTGAGTTCTGCAGCATGGGTATTTCACTGAATTCTGCAGCGTGGGTATTTCACTGAATTCTGCAGCGCAGGTATGTCACTGAATTCTGCAGCGTGGGTATTTATGCTACTGTGTAAGTAGTCTCCTCTTTGGTTGCAGAACTTATTCTTCTATTTCCAATATCTGTCTTTTGGTGGGGTGGAAGCTAAATAGGATAATTCGTGTACACATTTGTCACAATGCACCTCAATAAAGTTGAGGAAAAGCTGCTTTTAAGCTAAATTTCTTTTTCAAAGACAAAATGATACTAATACAAACTGATCGTTTTAATTATTGGCTTATTTATGCCCCACAGCATTAGAGAATTGCTTTATCAATTCCAAATGCTTGGTCAGAATACTCTCACACCTGGATTTGGTCATGTGTCCATCTGATCCAACTCTGCAACTGTGGCCGGAGTGAGGGAGTTTCAACCTTGTGGGCCTCCCCATTCAGAGAAAGTGAGAAGAGCTGTGGGTTGAGAAGACACCCTCAAAACCATCAACTACTTGTTAGGTTGCTTGCACAGGCTCCACAGAGATTTGTAGGGCAGCCTATTATTTATTTATACTCTTCCTTCTTCCAAAAGGGCATAGAAAATGATCATGTGAACAAAAAGGAGCAATTAGAATTGGCACATTTTAAATTAGATTTTTATGAAATAATGCAGTGTAAAGAGAAAGGAAATTACTCTTTCCAGCTACTAGTTAATAAGTTAATACAATTACGTGCATAATTTATATCTGAGCTCCCCAGTACCCAAGATAACAGGAAACCAAATGGATTACAGATAGTTCTATTATCTAGAAAAGAAAGAATCAACAAAAGAAAAAGACTTTTTTTTTTCCCCAGGCACTGAACTCAAAAAGGAATCCATAAATTAGGTACTTATTAAAGAGATACCACATGAATTAATAGAAAATTACTTCTATTATAGTTTTGAAAATTAGTCTTCAAATGGATGTTTCCATTTCATCTTTCTGTGAAAGCTGAAGGAATAACATTAAACTTTAACTCCATAAACTTATGTGGGTAAAAGATTAATGTGGTTCTGTCTGAGAAGACCTCTGGGAACCCCTAATTTTTATATCACAACTTGCAATGGGGTTCTCAGCAGGCCTGAGCTACTCGAAGTATGGGCTGAGAGGTACAGGGTATGTAGTAATTTTCTAAACAAATAGAAATGTAATATTGCCTTTTCCTATTTTAAAGCAATACTCTTATTATAGAAGAATTATGCAAACATTGTAGATCATTGGAAAAAAAAAACACTTTACATTGCTACAACCCATTGATCACCACGGTAAATTGCTAGTCATGTATTTCTAGATAGTTCTGTGTGTATTAGTGTACATACACACACACACACACACACACACACAGAGAGAAATATGTATTAATACACACACACACATAATAGCCAACTTGCTTTTTCCCACCCCCAGTCAATGATCTCCATCTTTCCATTTTGCTAAATTTTTATCTCATCTAATACTGGGGCCATATTCAAATTTACCCAATTGCTCCTAAAACACTTCTGTTCAAATCAGGATCTAGTTTAAGCAAATTAATTGTATTTTGCTATTGGGTCCCTTAGGTGTCTTCTAATCAAGCATAGTCTTTTTATTTTTACTTTAACTTGTCGACAGGGACAGTAGTCTTGTAGAGTGTTTCACTTTCTAGATTTGTCTGGTTATTCAGGTAATCTTGTTGGGGGAGTAGGGATGGAAACCCAAGAAACCCTGATGCTATCTCTCTTGAGTTCTGGTCTAAGCCAGAGACACAGCATTCCTATTTGCATCTTCTGATTATGGTGACTTGTGGTAGGTGGAGCTGCAGACAGCTCTAAATCACAGATGTGTTAATGTGGGCACTGGCTGGCAGGGGAGGGACCCCTCTCAGGAGTTAGTGATTAGGAAACTGCAGTCAGAGGAAAGAGGGTGGGGAGCAGGCAGTAGGCCAAGACAAGCAGGAACTAGGTGGAGAGCTGTTTACTGGAGCATGTGTGTCTCTTTGAACACATGAATCAGTGGCTGTGATGACCAGGGTCTGGCTTTCTGCACTACCATTAAATGGGAACAATTAGCCCATTTGGGAGACAAATTCACATTATAGTAGTCCTGGGAGAGGAAGGAACTCCCCTCTTTGCCTGTGTTAATGTTTATATTTTAGAGTGGCCTTTTCGGAAGGAAATAATTCATTCAAGGGTGGTAACTTACTCATCTCCAAATCTGCAGTATTTGGCACAGCCCCTGGAACAATTAAAGGGACGACTTTGGAGGTGTCTGACATTCTGATGTATCATCAAGAGCAGCTATTCAGTACTGTCTTAGACCCTAGTAAGAGGGAGCCCTTCTTTAAAGGGATCTGTGCTGACCTCCTTCAGTCATACCCATCCAGGGCCCCTTCCAGATTCTCTAGATCTGCTGCAGATGGATGACCACGAATACACTTAAAGAGCCTGAGCTGACTTCTCCACAGATCTCATCTCCTGGGGGTTCCCTTTGAGCCACAAGTCTGTGCACCCCTAGGTTTAGAGTATGGTCATGGGACTACTAGTTTGCAGAGATTACAGATGGACCCTGGACCAGAGGATTATACACACGTTAACTCATGAGACACCTCATGAGTTGGGATGAGATGGAGCTGGGAGTGGAAAGAGAAATGGAACACGCTGCAGGCTGGGGGGCCAGACCCTGGACCAGTTTCCCCAGCTCTATCACCTTCCAGATGGGAACTCTGAGGAGACTGAATTCCAAATTCCAACCTGTCCTTCCAGCATATTAGCAAGGTGCAGTTGTCAAGGTAGGAAGCTAGGGCATTTAATTTAATTGTATTTTCTCTTGAGTTATAATGTTTAAGTATTCAGGGCTTCCACTTGTGTTCTTGCCCTGGCCCATAATCACTAAAGGTGAGCCAACAGCTACTTTGTATTGCTGAGGAAAGCACTCCTTAGAAAAAAAGGGTTTTTTACTTTTTTTGCATAAAGTGCTTAGAGTCAACTAATCTGCTAGAGCCTACTGTTCTGAGTGAGCAGAGCACTGGCCTGAGAAGTCAACCAAATCCAGGGTAATCCTTCACAGCTTCTGCGTTCTCTGATACCATCGTTATTTAGCCACTAGTGAATGAAACTTCAGTCTGTGAAATAGTTCATAGATTATCCAAGCTCCCACAGCTTCTCTTTCTGCTCAGTTTTTGGATATTCCACTGCTCTTTCCCACCTCCACCAGTGCAGCATCAGAGGAAATACAAGGAGAATGGCCATTAATTTCACCTATAGTCCCTTGTAATGGATAAGTATTCAAAAAAATGTTATTTTTCTATTCTTAATATTATTGTCACTATTATGGATATATTTTAATGTTTTTGCTTTCCATCAAATGCTACAGTCAAAAGCTGACTAAAGGCCGATTTTAAGGAGATACAACAAATAGCTAATAGAAATGAAATGAATATATAGAAAATCAGACACTAGAGAAATGTGTTTGCACAGGACAAGGATGAAAGTGAATATTTTTAGCTTGTCAGGTATGCCATTATTGAAAGAGAAAAGAAGTATATTTTTCATAACAGCAGAGTCTTTTTAACCTGAATTATACCTCAGCCATATCAGAGACAGCTCTAAATTTTGTAAGGAATAAAGATCATATGCCAGTAAAATTCAATCCTTAGTTTGAAATATATTTAGATATCATATGTGAGATCAGAACAAAAAGATGAGGGGAACAGAAGAAAAGTTTCCTTTGAAGTAGTCTAAGACTAAGAGAAGGCTCAATGCTTGGATCAAATGCCATGTCTTCCTCTCTTCCTCCCTCCTCCTAGAAGAAACTATTGCGATGGTCCTCAGAACAATATTTTATAGGGAGGCGCATAAGTGAAAACATCCGAACCTGGGGAACCTGATCTCCATTGCCAATTCTACATTTCCAAAAGGGCATTTACGATATCCTTGTTTGTTCCCAGTGACTAGTAAATTGCATATTGATTTGGTAATTGCAAACAGATTGCCGTCTCCCAGCATTTCTACAAACATAACAATCTTTAATATGGTGGAACCAGGGTTATACTCACAAATTTCCAAAGAAGGTTATACTAGATTCTCAGCTGATTTTCTACTGTTCTACTGTCAATGTTAGATCTGAATTGTTTTTTTCTCTAACTTATGATGAGCAATAGTTATTACCAATTCAATGTTGATTTTGTTTATTGGGAAATTGCTCTAAGATGACAAGAGACCAAATGCTCACATCATCTCGTTTAACACTACAGATTATTTGCACTTTCATGCATTCCAGACCTAGAGAAAGAAAACAAGAAGTTGAAGAGTTTTCTTCCTTAATAGGAAAGAAAATGGAATTATGAACTGCTTTGAAAAACTCTACTTCTTTTAAGAAGGCATTTGTTTATCATATTTGTACCATCCCTAAAGGAGACACAGATTATTCATTAAATTAATAGGATTCTGAGCAAGATGAAACCAATGATAAAAGTGATGGGAACTCGCTGCACAACCATAAACAATAAACTACTAAAAACATGCAACTAAATGGATGAATCTCACAGCCATCGTATTGTTCAAAGAAGCTAGACATAGAAACCAACATATTGAATTATTCATTATATGAGGTTCAAGAACAGGCATAACTAATCTGTGGTGTTGAAGTCAGAATAGTGGTTATCTTAGGAGATCAGGGGTGAGACATGCCTTGGGAAGGGCATGAAGCGAGCTTCTTGAGTATGGAAATGTCTACAGCTTAATCTAGGTGGTGGTTACCAGGTCTACATATAAGCTAAAAAATGATCAAACTGTGTAAAGATTAGCACATTTTATGTACTTCATATATGTTTTCATGTATAACATTTTGAATTTCATATATAAATTTCTCTATTAAAAATGAAGAGAGCAGAAGAGTCAGATTTAATTAGTCTCTTCCCTTCATTTGTTTTTAACTTCTCTTTTTTTCCTTCATCTCTTTTTCTCTTACCTTTTTTCTTCATTTCTCAAATAAAAGATAATGGGAGATTGAAAGTCATTTGAGTTAGTCATAGAACAAACTGGATTCAAACCTTAATTAATTTCCTTAAGGGAGCAAGTATAAAGAAATAGTAAAATCAGCTAACATTGTTTATCACTTTAAAATTTGCAAATCCTTCCCACATTTGTTATCTCATTTGATCATGACATTATAAAATACACATTCATGCCCCCATTTTATAGATTAAAAGAAAAACTAAGCTAAGAAAATTTAAATGATGTGACAAAGTCACATAGTCAAATAAATGATAGAGCCCTTATTTAAACCCAAGTGTATGGTTCTAATTTAGGAGATCCATGAACAGTTAGGAAAAACAATTTTTATCTTTATTTTTATAGCTTCTAACTTACCATTTCTTTCTATTATAAATGTATGCCACAAACCCCAATAGCACTCATAATGCCTGTGACTTTGTCACTAATAGAAATGAGGTATTTTCATAGCATCTTACAGTTGAAAAAGATAATTTTTTTTTTAATTGAGGTGAAGTCTCACTCTGTCGTTCAGGCTGGAGTGCAGTGGCACAGTCTTGGCTCACTGCAACCCCTGCCTCCCGGGTTCAAGCGATTTTCCTGCCTCGGCCTCCTGAGTGGCTGGGATTACAGCCGCATGCCACCATGCCCGGCTAATTTTCTTCTTCTTTTTTTTTTTTGAGACCGAGTCTCACTCTGTCACCCAGGCTGGAGTGTATTGGTGCGATCTCGGCTCACTGCAACCTCCGCCTCCCAGGTTCAGGGGATTCTTCTGCCTCAACCTCCCAAGTAGCTGAGACTACAGGCATGCACCACCACACCCGGCTAATTTTAGTATTTTTAGTAGAGACAGGCTCGCACCGTGTTAGCCAAGATGGTCTCGATCTCCTGACCTTGTGATCCGCCCGCCTGGCCCTCCCAAAGTGCTGGGATTACAGGCGTAAGCCACCGTGCCCTGCCTGAAAAAGATACCTTAACCATCATTCTTATATATGACTACTTTAACATTACTGCTGGATTCTGTATGATTGAAGCTTTCCTTCCCATAGATGCTCAAGGGAACTATCTGGGCGCTTGGTGCTTTGTAGTGCAGTCAACACAATGAAGTTGAAGGTTCTCACTCTGGTAACCCAGATATCTATGTTAACTTCCAGCACTTCATACCTCTATTTGTTGGTGATCAATACTTTGAAGGTCGTCAATTAAAGATCACCTCTTACCTAATGTTCTTACTCTAGCCTTCACACTGTATTAGAATATACTATTTAACTTTACGTAAAATCTATTTAAATCTATATTTAAAATATATTGCCTAGTTATGTAATGCATTAATAAAAGAACACATAAGTTGTTATCACACAATATTTTAAAATGCTCTAGCTATATTTTATTATAATTTTTTGTAGTAGTATGCATTTATTTTATGCATTAAAAACATTCTTCTGAGAAAGTATGCATTGATTTTATTAGATTGCTGAAGGGGATCATGATATAAAAAAGTTAAGAACCTCTGTTTAAGACTTCTGCTTTTTTTTGTTTTTAAACAACATGAACATCTCAGTATTTTTAAGAATAACAACAAGAACAAATTTAGGAAATCTCTGCTTGAAAGAGAAGTAAACATTCCTGATCCATATCACTCATTTTCTTAAGCTATTGAGCTGTTGCCAAAAACCAGGCAAAATATTTTACTCATTTTATTTGTTCTAGGCCTCCACAGCATAAGGACCAATCCAGGCCAAGCATATTCCCTATTGCAACTTCCCACCACAGTAGTTGGAGGTGCAACTGTTAAGCGTGCCTGAGTTTAATGTTTCTAAGTGTCTAATGTTGGTTGAGGTAACTAACCAAATAAAAGTGGTGTATTCTGCTTTTATGAGGTCTAGATCTTTTGAAAGCTTAATAGTGAGTTTGTCCTGACTGCCCCCCAATGACAGGGCAGTAATGTATCAGCCTGGGACCGTAAACAGTGTGCACAAAGGGTTTTGGCATCTCTACCGATGGGGGTACCATCAACACGTCAGTGTCGTAGTGACATATTGCAGAATCATGTGATTTGATAGTTTGCCATTCACTACTAATTCTTAAGTATTAATGAAACAACAAAAATATATTATCTGTGTCTTTACATGTAAGAAATGCAAAGCCCTATTTTTTAAAATAAAGCAAGTACTATTGCCCTAATTATGTACGTGGTGGAAATGAAAACAAAAGTAGTTAAGCTTCTCTTAAAAAAAAAAAAAGTCTAAACATGAAGGTGCCAGAACTTGCAGCAGGTGCCAAAATGCCTAATTCCACATTCTTTATTTAGCTTATTGAATTAAAAAGCTATTACAAGTATTGAACACTTGCAAATGATTAACATACATTGAAACTGAAATACTGCCTTAAAAATAAAATGCAACTGCAAAGTGTATTGCCAAATCCAGCACTTAATTATTTCCTTATTTTTTATGCTAATTAAGTATGGTGGTAAAAAGTGTTGAGTTTGAAGCCTTACTAAATCCTAGCTTGGCCACTTCCTAGTTTTGTGTTTCTGAACAAGTTTCCTAATCTCTCTGGGTCTCAGTTTTCCTACGCAGCCGTAGAAAAGGATGAGTTCATGTCCTTTGCACGGACATGGAGGAAGCTGGAAACCATCATTCTCAGCAAACTAACACAGAAACAGAAAACCAAAGACCGCATGTTCTCACTCATAAGTGAGAGTTGAACAATGAGAACATATGGACACAGGGAGGGGAACATCACACACTGGAGCCTGTCAGGGGGCAGGGGGCTAGGGGAGGGACAGCATTAGGGGAAATACCTAATGTAGATGATGGATTAATGGGTCCAGCAAACCACCATGGCATGTGTATACCTATGTAACAAGCCTTCATGTTCTGCACATGTATCCCAGAACTTACAGTATAATTTTAAAAAGTTTTCTCATTGTAAATTAAGAATAATATTCGTACCTCGCTCCTAGAACATTGGGCACAGTGAGACCTCATTGTTGGCTATTGTAAACCACTCAAACCTTTAGAAAAGAGGTGCAGATAAACACAATAGTTTAATTTTGGTTCCACATAGAAAACAAAACTTTGTGTGGGGTCTTTTACTTATCTGTTTATTTGCAATTCATTTCTAAATGGACGGTCAGATGGTTAACTACCTTATTAACAGACTGGATAAAATATTTGATTTATATAAAGGAAGGCATTTTTAAAAAATCTTTGAAAATTGATCATTTAACATGGTATTTCCACTACTCAAAATAAATCCTAGAGTGACAAATAACAAAAAATATATGATCCAGTCTGTGTATTCATAAGAAATCATTTGGCCATCATGGTCTTTACAAATATAATCTCCTTACTCATTTCACCTGTCTTCTTCACCCACTAAAATGCTCTATAAAGACCAATCACAGATTTTCAGTGGCATACAACAATAAATGTCTATGGCACACATACCTGCAGCTAAGCATTACTATAATCAAGACAGGGTTTGCTCACCTGTCTCGGTATTGGCTAACTAATGGCTGATCTGACATGGTTGTGCTTACGTTGACTGGGATGTCTACATTACACTTCCCATGAATCTTATCATCCAGATTAGCTTAGACATGTTGTTGTCATGGTGATGGCAGAGGACAAAAGCACAAGCAGAAATGCACAAACACCTTTTCAAGCTTGGTTGGTCATATCTTCTACATCCTATTGGTGAAAGCAAGCCAAATCACAAGCTAAGACTCAAGAAGCAGAGAAATGTACTCCTGAGGGCAAGAGCTGCAAAGTCACATCGTAAGGGACATGGACCCAGGGAAGGATGAAGAACTGAAGCGGTTAATACTACCAGTCTACCATACCCATGTTCATGGAGGTCATTGCCACAAAGTTTACTAGGCTAATATAATTCACAACTTGGACCAGTAACTTTCACGCATCATAATATAATAATGTAGACATGCATTGCCCTTTAAATGCCACTTGGACTACCTTTTATCTTTCTTGCATTTAGCAATTTATCTCACAAGTTATCTTATGCAAATTAGCTTCCATTTCTCCTTTTCTAGAATAACTATAACTTTATGATCAAGCAAATAATATAATGTATATATATTCTCTACATTCTGGTATGCCTCTGTTGACTGCAACTGAAACATTTAAATTTTGCACAAGTCAAATTTAAGTATACCTAAAACCCAAATTTACGACGGTTATCTGACAGGCAAATATATCTCCTGTGGGTCTGCAGAATTATCATGGAAAAGAGTCATGGTTGATGGTTTATACTAATCTTTCTAGTCACAATAGCCCCATATATTTATATTCTTCCATAAATACCTTAAATCTGCCTAGAACCTGGTTCACAGCAGACTTCTGTTATATCATCATGAGGCTTATGTAAGGATGGCCTCACAAGCAACATTTCCACTTGTAAATAACATATGAATACATATCCATGTCCTGATGGCATATTGCCAGCCAGCACTTTTTTTTTATTATTGTATTTTAAGTTCTGGGATACATGTGCAGCACATGCAGGTTTGTTACATAGTTATACATGTGCCATGGTGGTTTGCTGCACCCATCAACCCATCATCTACATTAGGTATTTCTCCTAATGCTATCCCTCCCCTTGCCCCTGAACCCCTGACAGGCCCTGGTGTGTGATGTTCCCCTCCCTGTGTCCATGTGTTCTTACTGTTCAACTCCCACTTATGAGTGAGAACACAGCCAGCACTTTTTACTATTTCTCTCTACACAGGTTTTCAATAGCAAGTCATGAATTTCCTTATTCTGTAAACCTTAGATCATGGTTGTTTATACTTTGAATTTGTGATTTTTTCAGTTCCTTTTAAATGAAGATGCTTACAGTAAAATCCTTAAGGATGCATTTGATAATTTCTTTGAATTTCATTCTGATGTTGTATTAATTATTAGGATGGTTTTGAGCTTGGTCTTTCCCACTATAGATAAATTTTTTCCTCTCCTCTTCTTGGGACATTAGAGACCATTTAGGTCTTTTATTCCCAACATTTCATACTTTATTAAAATGTCAGCTCTCAATAAAACTATGTTTATCTCCCTCCAAGACATGTCTTGTAGAGGAAGGATGTTGATAGTAAAAACCAGATTTTCCTGAAATATTAAATGTGTATGTTCACATTATAGACTTGTAGTAAAAAAAATGGAAGCATCATATACCCTCTAAGAGCTTAAAATGATATAAGCTAATAACAAGAAATACAATATGACATTTGACAACCTTTGTTCTTTGTCTTCATCTCTTCTACTTTACTCTCACTGTTTTCTTTAATGAGTACTTAGTATTTTATATATTGGTGCCAACAGAAAATATATCTAAGGATTTTATTTTTCTTTTCCTTGTTAATCTATTTGTTTTGCTTGTTTCCTCACATGGGTTGCCAATTCCTCTACTCCTCTACTGTAACATACACTCTTTAATTCTTTATTTCTATGGTTTTTGGAAGAACTCTCTTTGGCTTTTTACAATTTTTTTTTTTCAGGCTGGCATGGGAAGCAGCTATATTGGTTTACATAAATTTAGGTCTTATTCTTTCTGTTCCAGAGAAACTTAATTCCAAATTTTACTCTAGGCTGAAAAAGACAAAAAAAAAAAAAAAGCAGAAAGAACCCTGTTTTTATGAATTTCTAATTTATATGTGTGGTATTAACTTTATTTCTCTCATATTTAGTTTTGTTGTTAAAAAATCTGCCTACTCTAAGAAATTTTTTGACAAAATGTGAGTTCGAAAGACAACTAGGAGCAGTTACAGACAGAGTGACATCTTTTGTCTTAACATGAAATACTTCAGAAACTCAAAAGGAAAGGTGGACGGTTAAGAGGGGAGCTGATGACTCAGGTGTGTGACCAGCTATTTGCATTTTTTAGAGTCTGAGGGACCACTGATTCCCCTCATAAATAATAAGGAAATGTATGATATTTGAAAATGAGCTATGTAACCAGGGCTGGATTGTGTGGTGACAATCACACTATCAAAATTGGGGTGGGAATATAAATTAATATGAACTTTCTTATCACACTTCTAACAATTGATCTGATATACATTTTTGTCTCTGTAGCCTGTCCTAATGGTTCCAGATTTGTCTGTACAGCCTCATTATTTTTTAAAATAATAAATAACTTTCAACTTTAAAAAATGGAAATATATATTTATTGTAGCTATTAGGGATAATCAAAAATACGTTACAAGTAAAATAACAATATACAAATTAGCATAATTTTAATAAGTAAGATAATTACAATTTGTATTTTGTTTATTTTAGTCTCTTGCATATCTCTATATGACCCATTAGCTCCCAAGCTCAACATAACCAACATTGAACCTACTCTATGTCAAATGCCTCTTCTTAAATATCATGCATGGCGTCAGAAAAACTACGTTCATGCCCTACTGGCTCTTACAGTCTAATGGAAGAATAGTAAGCAAATCTATAAGGAAATCTATTTGTAAGTGTCATCTTTCCTCACAAACTTACTCCTCCTTATTTCTGGGAGACATCTGAGAACCGTTCTTCTTTCTCATACCCCTCATCTAGCTAGTCCTCAAGCTCAGTAGATGTGATCTCCTTTACGTCTCCCACATCTGATACCTCTTCCTATCCTCTCTATTTTGCTTCAAAGCTCACTGGCTCTTGCCTAAACTATAACATTAATTTTCTAAATATGTTTTATACCTTCAGAGTATGCTTCCTGAAACAAAAATCTAGTCTTATTACTTCTCTCTTCTAGATGAAGTTTTTTCTTTGTATGTTTTGAATGTTTTCTTAGTTAAAAAAACTGCAACTCTAGCACTTCTTAAATATTTGATTATTAAGACAAGACATGGATAAGACAGAAACAACATTGCTGCTAAATGCATGAGAATGTAGAGAATTTTTAAAACTTTGGTAGCTTCATCTTTTCTGGTATTCTTGGCCTACAATATTCTTCTTATGTGTAACTTATCTGAGAACAATGTGAAGAAAAAGACAAGATATTGGGAAAATGAAGTGTGTAGTTTAAGATAAAGAACCAGATCAAAATGTAAGACTTGGGATTTACGATAAGTAGACTAATTGTGTGGTTTTTAAACTATGAAAATAATTTATGCTATGGAAAAACTGACAAGATAATAATAATTTTTATAAAATGAAGACTTAAAATCATGTATAGTAAATATTCTTGAATGGAATATTTTTCCTTACCTAAAATTTGTTGCACTTTTTCATATGCACTAGAGTCTGTTAAGGATGCTTACATATTCCCATGTACGTGATTACAAAGCTTTGCAAACCTCAGAGAAAAAGAATATGAGTCTGGCTTTCCCAAATCAAATGAGGGGACAAACTGGAATCAGACAAAGATGGGTTCAACTCTTGACTCTGCCACTTACTAGCTTTAAGACAGACCAAGTTACTTAATCCTTTGAGGGTCAAGGTCTTCAGATGGAAAATGGGGACGGTAACATCTATCTTATAGGAATGCAATAAGGCTGAGAAATGCTACCAGTTATGTGCTCGGCACTTTTCTCAATATATGATACATATTATGATTACTAGAATCATTGAAAACTCAGGAATCTAGGCAAAGTAATCCCATACCTAAACCAAAGGAATCATGCGGTTTGGCCTAAACTATGTTGTTATAGCTAAAGAAAGAAACGTTATCGGAGAATTCTAGGCAGAAATTACAATGTTCTGAAATACTTTAAATTAATTATTAAAGTCCCCACATAGTATATATTCTTTAGAAAGGAAATGTAATCTTCAGCATTTATCCTGTAAATGCTATGACTTTTCTGCTTTGTATTGTTAGTGGAAGTAGGTTGCTGAGAGAAGCCCTAAAGAAAAGCATACAGTATCTATTTCACGGGAGAACAGAGCACTGTATTTGAAAGACTGATCTGCTGAAGCATTGAAAGCACGAACTTCAGTGATTCATGTTTGGTGTGGTAGCATAGACCACTTAGAGATGTTTTGCAACCTGTGTCTTGGCAGAACTAGGACTTCTAACTCCATTCAAAGAGCCAAAGAAAAAAATATATTCTAACAACAAAAAATCAGAGAGAGAGAGAAAAAAAAATAACCCATCTTTTCCAAAAAACATTGAATAAACAGACCAGTATTTGTGAGGAAGCCACCAATTCAAGGCTCATCCAGAAAATGGGTGTCAGAACACCAGGTATTTACTTTCCAAAACATGCTGTCCTTGGATTTTTTACTTTTAATAAATATCACGGAGCAGCCAGCCTGCAAATCCAGGGGAAAGACAACGTATGCATGGAACCATCAATTTTGCTTCAAACTGGCTGGATGAGAAGGTTGACTTGACAGGTTCTTTTAGGATAACTCCCCAAGACTCTCTTACCCTTTACTTGCTTAGGAAGTGATTTCTGTCTGGAAATAAAGCCCAATTTAGTCATGGCCTGTGCACAGCTCCAGTCCATGGGGGCCTGTGCCTGGCCAAAACTAACAGTGTTGCTCCATATGCATGTAACTTCCAGGGGCTTCAGTTACTCAATTCAGGATTGAAATTTGGGAGCACACTGGGAAATACAGAACTAAATAATTTGAGACTCTATTTTTCTAAAGTTTAACTGTTTAGAGTTACTTGGAACATATATATACATGACAAACTGCAAAACTTTAATCACAGGAAATAATTTTTGCCTTTCATTTCATTTTGCTTCTTTCACTAGCATCTAAAGAATTATTAGCCAACATATTGAGACTTTTTTCAATTATATTTAGCATTTTGCTGCTGCTATTGTACAAGTGATTCTTCTCCATGGTCTATCATGTACCAGTCATTAACAAAAATGCTAATCAGAATAATATTTGATTCATAATGCTGACTTTCACAATGAAGCATTCCTCTAGCAATAATATATATTCATCAATCAGCCCCTTCTTAGTACATTTGTTCAGTTATGAATCCATCAAACTCTCCATGATTTTAAATCATATTTCCCAAAATTGCCCAATTTTCCAATGGGACATTATGAATTATTTTTATAAAATACCTTAATGAAATCCAGATACACTAGGCTTATAGCATTTCTGGATATAGCAGATGTGTAATCCTATCTGTGAAAAAAGTGAGTTAGTCCAATATGACTTATTTCTAGTAAGCTCAGTCTGGGTCCTGGTAACCCCTGATTCTTCTTCTAGCTGCTCAAGACCTATTCACTTTTATTGCCTTAAAAAAAAATCAGCTTTATTGAGACAGCTCACCCTTTCAAAATGAACAATTCCACAGTTTTTAGTATATTTACATAATTATGCAACCATCACTGCAATCTATTTTTAAAACATCTTTATCATCCTCAAAAGAAATCTTGTACCCAATAGCAGTTACTTGCCATCCTTTCCCACCCAATTTCATTTCCCTTCCCTGCAGCCCCAGGTAACCATGAATCTACTTTCTGTGTAGATTTGCTTATTCTTGGTAATTCCTTTGAATAACATTATATGATATGTGTTCTCTTGTGAATGGCTTCTTTCATTTACTATAATGTTTTTGAGATTCATCCATGTTACGGAGCCTGTATCAGTACTTCATTTTTATGGTGAAATAATATTCCATTGCATAGATACATCTAATTTTATTCATCCACTTATCAGATTAGGGACATTTGGTTTGTTTCCACTTTTTAGCTATTATGAATAATGCTGCTGTGAACATTTGTGTACTATTTTTTGTGTAAACGTGTTTTCATTCTGCTAGGGAAGATACTTAAGAGTTTAATTACTGTGCCACACTACGTTTGACATTTTGAGGCACTGCCAAACTGTCTTCCAAAGTGGTTGACATTTCAGCCAAAGTGGTTGACATTTCTACCATTTACATTTCTACCAAGATTATATAAGAATTTCGATTTCTCGACACCCTTGACAACACTTGCTATTGCCTGTAGCTTATTATAGCCGCTCTAGTGGGTGTGAAGTGGCATCATGTGGTTTCAATTAGCATTTTCCTAATGATTAAGGATGTTGAGCATCGTTTCATGTGCTCATTAGCTGTTTATATAACTTATTTGGAGAAATCTTTATTCAAATCCTCTGTACATTCAAAAGTTTGGTTATTTATATTTTTACCCTTGACTTATAAGTGTCTTTTTAATATTAAAACTAGAAGTCTCTTAACAGAGTGATGATTTGTAAACATTTTCCCTCAGTCTGCTGGTTGTCTTTCTTTTCTTTCTCTCTCTCTTTCTTTCTTGTACTTTAGGTTCTGGGGTACATGTGCAGATCATGCAGGATTGTTCCATAGGCACACACATGGCAAGGTGGTTTGCTGCCTCCATCCCCCCATCACCCACATCTGGTATTTCTCCCCTCGTTATCCCTCCCCACCCTCCGCATCCCCCACTGTCCCTCCCCTAGCCCCCGACAACTGTCCGCAGTGTGTGATGCTCCCCTCCCTATGTCCACGTGTTCTAGTTGTTCAACACCCACCTATGAGTGATAACATGCACTGTTCTTGTATCAGTTTGCTGAGAACGATGGTTTCCAGAGTCATCTGTGTCCCTATGAAGGACACGAACTCATCATTTTTTATGGCTGCATAGTATTCCATAGTATATATGTGCCACATTTTCTTTATCCGATCTATCGTTGATGGACATTTGGGTTGGTTCCAGGTCTTTGTTATTGTAAACAGTGCTGCAATGAACATACCTTTGCATGTCTTTATAATAGAATGATTTATAATTCTTTGGGTATATACCCAGTAATAGGATTGCTGGGTCAAATGGAATTTCTATTTCCAGGTCCTTAAGGAATCGCCACACTATCTTCCACAATGGTTGAACTAATTTGCACTCCCACCAACAGTGTAAAAGTGTTCCTATTTCTCCACGTCCTCTCCAGCATCTGTTGTCTCCAGATTTTTTAATAATTGCCATTCTAACTGGTGTGAGATGGTATCTCAATGTGGTTTTGATTTGCATTTCCCTAATGACCAGTGATAAGCATTTTTTCATATGTTTGTTGGACTCATAGATGTCTTCTTTTGTAAAGTGTCTATTCATATCCTTTGCCCACTTTTGAATGGGTTTGTTTTTTTCTTATTAATCTGTTTTAGTTCTTTGTAGATTCTGAACATTAGCTCTTTGTCAGATGGGTAGATTGCAAAAATTTTTTCCCATTCTGTTGGTTGCTGGTTTGCTCTAATGATTGTTTCTTTTGCTGTGCAGAAGCTCTAGAGTTTAATTAGATCCCATGTGTCTATTTTGGCTTTTGTTGCCATTGCTTTTGGTGTTTTAGCCACGAAGTCCTTGCCTATGCCTATGTCCTGAATGGTTTTGACTAGGTTTTCTTCTAGGGTTTTTATGGTGCTATGTCTTATGTTTAGATCTTTAATCCATCTGGAGTTAATTTTAGTGTAGGGTGTCAGGAAGGGGTCCAGTTTCTGCTTTCTGCACATTGTTAGCCAGTTTTCCCAACACCACTTATTAAACAAGGAATCTTCCCCATTGCTTGTTTTTCTCCGGTTTGTCAAAGATTAGATGATTGTAGATGTGTGGTGTTGCTTCTGAGGCCTCTGTTCTGTTCCATTGGTCTGTGTCTCTGTTTTGGTACCAGTACCATGCTGCTTTGATTACTGTGGCCTTGTTGTATGGTTTGAAGTCAGGCAGCATGATGCCTCCAGCTTTGTTCTTTTTGCTTAGGATTGTTTTGGCTATGCAGGCTCTCTTTTGGTTCCATGTGAAGTTTGAAGTGTTTTTTTCCAGTTCTGTGAAGAAGGTCATTGGTAGCTTGATAGGGATGGCATTGAATCTATAAATTACTTTGGGCAGTATGGCCATTTTCATGACGTTGATTCCTCCCAACCACGAGCATGGAATGTTTTTCCATCTGTTTGCATCCTCTCTTATTTCATTGAGCAGTGATTTGTAGTTCTCCTTGAAGAGGTCCTTTACATCCTTTGTTAGTTGTATTCCTCGGTATCTTATTCTCTTTGTAGCAATTGTGAATGGGAGTTCACTTTTGATTTGGCTCTCTGTTTGTCTGTTACTGGTGTATAGAAATGCTTGTGATTTCTGCACATTGATTTTGTATCCTGAGACTTTGCTGAAGTTGCTTATCAGTTTCAGGAGATTTGGGGCTTGGGCTGTCTTTTCAATTTCCTGGTAATCTTCTTTGGAGCACAAAAGTTTTTAACACTGATGAAGTTCCATTTATCAATCTTTCAAATTTTCAAATGTTTAACTGACAAAAATTATATAAATTCTAGGTATAAAATGAGATGATCTGATATACATATACACTGTGTAATAATTACCATAGTCAAATTAATCACCACTTACAGTTACCATTTTGTGTGTGTGTGTGTGTGTGTGTGTGTGTGTGGTAAAGATAATTAAAATGTGTTCTCATCAAATTTCAAGTAAAATGCAGAATTAATTAATTATAGTCACTATGCTATTTATTAGATTTCTTGTACACTGTCAGTGGAAATGTAAATTGGTACAGCAATAATAGAAAACATAACTTTTTGAGGTTTCTCAAAAAATTAAAAATGAAACTATCATATAATCCAGCGATCCCACTACTAGGTATGTAGTCAAAGGAATTCCAATCAGTATGTCAAAGATATATCTGCATTCTTATGTTCACTGCAGCATTATTCACAATAGCCAAGATACAGAAACAACCCAAGTGCCCATCAAAAAAATGAATGGATAAAGAATAAGTGGTATATATAAGCAATGGAATATTATACAGCCATGAAGTAGGAAATCCTATCATTTTTGACAACATGGATGAAACTGGAGAATGTTTTGCTAAGTAAAAGAAGCCAGATGCAGAAAGACAAATATTGTATTATCTTACTTATATGTGGAATGTTAAAAAGAGGAACTCATAGAAGCAGAAAACAGAGTGGTAGTTGCCATGGCTGCAGGGTGGGGGAAATGGGGAAATATTGGTCAGAGGGTACGAGCTATCAATTATAACACAAGTAAGTTCTGGGGATCCGATGCACAGCATGGCTACTATAGTTAATAAGACTATATTGTTTATCAATACAGTATCTTGTGCTTTTGGAGCTATATTTAAGAAAGTATTGATTAACCCCAGATTATGAAGATTCACTCTTTTTTTTTTTTTTTGAGATGGAGTTTCACTCTTGGTACCCAGGCTGGAGTGCAACGGCACGATCTCAGCTCACCACAACCTCTGCCTCCTGGATTCAAGCAATTCTCCTGTCTCGGCCTCCCAAGTAGCTGGGAATACAGACGTGCGCCACCATGCCCAGCTAATTTTATTTTTATTTTTAGTAGAGACGGGGTTTCACCACGTTAACCAGGATGGTCTCGATATCTTGACCTCGTGATCCACCCGCCTCAGCCTCCCAAAGTGCTGGGATTATAGGCATGAGCCACCACGCCTGGCCATGAAGATTCACTCTTGTGCTTTCTCTGAACAGTTTTATAGTTGTAACTCTTACATGAATGTATATAATTCACTTTGAGTTAATACTTGTGCATGGTATGAGGTAGGGGTCTAAATGAATTATTTTTTATGTAGATGACTTGTACCTGTACGATTTTTTTAAAAGAGTTTTTCCCCATTGAATTGTCTTGACTCTTTTGTCTAAAACCATTTGGCCATAAATATTAAAATTTATTTTTAATGCCATTTAAATCTAATTCTAAGGTATTTAATAATACATTTTGAGAGGAATTGTTTTCTTTTTATTGAAAATGTATAGTTACCCTATAATTATATACCATCTTTAAAAAATCTTAGCCTTCTTTACATTTAGAACCTTGAAGGATTCTTTGGAATCATTTTGCTATGATATTATTCTTTTCAAAACCCACACTCATGATTATGATCTCTTATTATTTTTAGAATTGGCTATTAATAACATTTCAAAGTATATCTTAAGGTTTTTGAAAGGTAGAAGACATCACCTGGACTGGTCACGCCAAGGTCTTTGAACTTTGAAATTTCTGTAATCTATTCCAGAAAATGTGACCATTCCTATGACTCATGATTACATTCCTTTGTAATGCATGTTCTAAATTCCCCAGAACTTTTTATTCCAATGCTACATTGCATTGGTTTTTAAGGTATTTTATATGACAAAAAAGGATCCAAATTTGAGTTCAACCCCGTGCGTTAAATGCAAATAACTTCATGGAAGAACATGTGGTAGTTAATCATCACTAAAGCATTTGTAGGCAGTAACAATTGATATGGAATATGGTAGCTGAAGAGTATATTTTGTCATTTATTAGACACTTCCCATTTCCCAAAATGTTAATATGCTAAAAATTAAAATGTGATTTAAAATCAAGAAAATATAATATTCTTTCTTAAAAATCTCAAAGTACTTTGTAGAATATATTTTTCTCCTTTTGTAAAGAAGCAGAGTTACACACGCACCCCTAGTTTCTCAGCAGCCCTCTGTATTCCAGGATTCCATAACTGCTGCTACTCTCCTTTCAAAGTTTTTTTTTGTACTTGTGGTTGAATTCATTCTAGCCATTAGGTAGAGTCCTTTAGAGATATTAGGGGCCCTTTTAGATTTGTTTTGTTATATTGGGTTTATTTCCCCTTCTCTATATTCATCTCACCATTCTCCATTCCAAGATCAATGTCCTTGATGGAGGAGAGAATGAAAATAGCATGTGGATTTTAGCCTTTTGTGTCCTCCAAAATGGCACCATTGTCCTTGGGTGCCCATTGACCTATTTTTTATTTGCTTTTATAGTTTCAAAATTAGCCTAAAGTTTTTTTTTTCAGACACCAACATTTTCATAATAGACTTCCTGACATAATTCTAATGAGTCTATGTCATTCCTTTGCATGTATCCTTAAGAAGAAACTATATGTGAAATGCTTTGAACGGTGCCTGGCACATCATCAGGTGTGGTATTAGTCACTGTCATCCTTAGTTGCCATCGTGGTTGTCATTAATTGTTCTTTTTTCTCTTTTTGGAACTGGCTCCTTTAAAATATGAAAATCTTTGTACAACTTTAAAGCCTGCTTTTAAAAAAAAAAAAAAAAAAAAAAAAACTCCTAATAACTAAAGAACCTCTTGACTCTAACCATCATCACTAATGCATCACTGTAAATTGCTTGTCTATATTCCCATAAGAAAAGCAGATTTCTAATAAAGTCTTTAAAAGAGAAATACTATATTCTCAGCGAACAGGAGGAACAAATTAAAAATTGGCTCCCATTCCTAAAGCTTTAAGTGAATGCACCCCGTTGCTCTCAAAAGATTTTATATAAGATATTTAGACTGGAAAGTTGATCTCACAGGTGTGCACACTGGGTCCACTCATGCTTTGACAAAAGGACTGGTGGGGAGGGCAGTAAGGCAGGGGTGGTCCTGCAAAACTGTCGGGTTTCAGTGCCAAGTCACAACTGTGAGGTCACAGTAAACAAATACAAACTCAAAGCTACAAAGCCATGAATAGAAGATTCTGTCCCCAAAATGATCCATTCTTTGTGTTTCCTCCCTGGCTTTCTTTTTTAGTTCTCACCATTTGTTGAAGTTGTTCTAGTATATGTTCAAATATATAATCTCAAAATTTCTAGTTTTATCAATATTAATTGGTCATTTTTACCATGTTTATTAATTTCTGTTTTGTATGATTTAATCACGATGATACCAATAACAATAATTATATATACTTGAATTAAATAACCTTCCATATGAAGTCCTTTTTGACTCAGCTAAACCAAGCACTCTCTCCTTTGTACCCTCCCTGCAACTGTGCATGAGTCTATTCTGGCTACACAACACTTCACTGTGTTTATTTATGGCACCCACCTCCTGCTACCAGGTGTTAGTTCCTTGTAATGGCAACTGTACTGTGGGGAGATCATGGCAAATCTCAACAAATATTTGTAGAATGACTCCATGTTTAAACAAATGACTTACTCAAGAGTTTATTATTTTTATATCTTTTGTTGTATCTAGTTGATTATTTATCCATTCTTCTGTGGATGGGCTTTGGGTTCTTTACAAATGTTTCTAATTATTAACAATGCTTTATGTAATTTTTGTACATATATATTCTTATGCAGGTTTGTACCTAGTAGTAAAATTGTTGGTTAAAGTTTGTTGTTTAAAGTACTTGTATTACTTTATACATCAGTCAACAGAACACATAAGTTTCCATTGTTCATTTTTGTATTAAAATGCTTTACTTTAACTTGATTTTTAGAAGCTCTTTATACAACTTGTATACCCTTGTTAGTTATATGTAAGTTCTTCTCAGTTACATGCTAGAAATTACCTCTTCCAGTCTGTAACTTGTTCCTTCACTTTTTGAATATTCAAAACATAAATTATTTTTACGTTTGAGTCTTTTTCTTTAATAATGGTTATTTGTGTGTTTTTATCAAGAAAGTTTTTCATTCTCCAGAATCATAGAAATATGTTCTATATTGTCTTCAAAAATTTTTAAATTGTTGCCATTTACATTAAGGTTCACATAAATCTTGGAGTCAGTTTATAAAGTTCTATGAAAAATCCTGTTGACACTTTTTTGTTGTTATAATTATATTGAATTTACAAATGACTTCAGAAGAAAATGATATCTTTAGAATATTGTCTTCTTAACATTCATTGAGATATTTGATATCTTAAAAAAGCATTTTATAGCTTTTCAGTTAAAGTCATATACATCTTTTGTTAGATGTATTCCTAAACAGTGTCTGGTACTAATGTTACATTAGATTTCTCTTGATTAGAGTTGGCCTGATGCTATATATTCTTTTCTATATTTTAACTGTAGCCTTTCAATGTTCTTACATTAGGTATATCTCTCCTAGACAGCACAGAACTAGATTTTTCTAAGCCAATATGATAATACGATATTGTAACCAGGGAGTTTATTTAAATCTATTTTGTGTATCTATTTGCTATTACTTCTAGCATCTCATTTTGTATTATAATTTGTCTTATTTTCCCTATGATTTTCTTTCCCCCTAATTTCTCTGCCCTCCTTTGGATTGTTTCTGTTACTTTGTTTCCATTTTTCCTCCTCTAATATTAGTTTTTAAGTGATACACAACATCTGGTATTCACTAAAATGATTATACTTTTAACTTAAAGTCTAAAGTTAATCATTTCCACCTTCTTCTCATACAATGAAAAGACCTTAGAACACAAGAGTCCCATTTCATCTTACATTTCACTGTTGTTCATGTTTGTATTCATTCATACTCTTGGTTTTTTTAAAATAAAAATTGCCATTGTTTTATATGCTATTTTTTAGGACTTACCAATGTGTTTAATAATTTCTTTATCTGTCCTTCTTGAATCTGAGTCCTTTCGAGGTTCGATTTTGTATGTGTGTGAAGTTCATCACTTAGAAGTTCCTATAGCGAGAGTTCATGATAGTCTAGTCTCAGTTTTGATTGGTCTGAAAATGGCCTATTTTGTTCTTTAGGAAAAAATATCTAAGTTGACAGTAATTTTATCTCAGCAATTTGAAGACGCTGTTTCACTATCTTCTGATTTCTGTTGTAATTGAAAAGTTAGCCATCAATACTCTGTCATTCCTTTACAGATAACTTGTCTGTTCTGTCTGAATGTTTTCAAAATTTTTCCCTTGGTTTGATGGCAATTTCACATCAATGTGTGTAGGTAGGAAATTTTAAATTTATTCTTCTTTGGATTTGTTAACATCTCTGAATCTTTGGACTGATGTTTCATTTTGCCTTGTCTTTTACCTATGTTAGGAGGCTAGATCAGAAATAATGACCCCTCTGGTCATGCTGAGTTGCTTGAACTGGGTATATTCAAGGAGTAGACTTCCTTTAAGGTTTGCTCACAATCTGGAGATCTTGTCTCTTTAATTAAAGAATTGTCAGCTGGACTTCCCAGGACTGTAACACTGACTTTTAAGAAAATGTATATCCTGCTCGATGTCTGAAGGAGCTTGTGTGGGCACTCAGCTTCCTCTCATTTTCATTGGTACAGATCTCTTAGTTACTGGAAAGTTTGCTTTATAATTTGTGGTTTGAGGTTGTAGCTGTTTCTTTCTCATAATGAAAATGGAGATCTTTTCCCTTTTATTTTTGACTAATTTGTTATTTACCATTGGGTTCGTAAGACTTTGTGTTTTGACCCATAGTGCTTTTCCTTTCTGGAGCTGAATCTGCCCACATACATTCCCTTCTTTTTGACATTGTTGCTGTCATCTTCTCACTTCTAAAAAATCCTGCACCTTTTGAAATAATTTCAGCATTAGGCTCAGAATTTTTCTCCGCAACGAGTTTTCCTCCCACTATCTATGGGAGTTAGTAACTTTAAATTAAAAACAAGAAAATCCCATAGTGCCTTCTTCCCCATAATATGTGTGTCATCACATTATATTTCAATGTCTGAGCTCTGGGGCCAGTTACACAAAAAGAATTTCTGATTATAGAAATGTCCAATGAGTGGCCTGGTTGCCTAGATTTCTAAGTTGAATTCCTTTACAATATTGATCCATAATCAATAGAATTTCCAAGTAGTAACAGATTTGAATGAATGTGTAATTTCATACATTTCTTCATGACCAATGGAACATACAGCAAGATGGCAGGTCTAGGTGAACCATCTGTATTGACAGAAATAAACATAATTCACTCGGCCATACCTATAACTTTTATTTTGTTAGCATTGTGTTTCTACCCAAATGAGCCAATCAACCACAGACTCAGTTTCCTATTCCATAAGTAATGTGTTCTAATATTCAGTCTATTTACATTTCCATCTACCCTAATAATAGTTTTCATATAATCCCTATAATACTTCTAGTAACAAAATATATATAATACATTTCCAGTTTCTTTTAAAAAAACAATGTAAATGTATTCATTGTTTTCTAACACATACACATTTTTCTCTCTCTTATTTCTTAAACTAGAATGTAGGTAAGAAAACCAACAAAACACAGAAAAAAGGCATAAATATTTTGTGCCCTCTCTCTTTTCTAAAATTGTGGCAAATTTATATTTTCTAACTTTCTTTTAGATTATATCCGGCTATAATAACTGTCTTTAAGTCGACGTCTAGAAGAGTTAATTATTTTTAAATTCAATCAATTTTCTTTCCAACAGGAAAACAAAGACGAACAAATCTTGCCAAATTTTTAACAAGATTTCCAGGTGTAAAGAGTAGTTTGTGTAGGATCACTATGGTCAGAAGTCTCTGAAATCTTCCATGGCATTATCTATTATTAGAAGTGGAATTTTCTTTTTATTCCAGCAATTATCTGGGCTGTATGTTATTTGAGTATACTGAATATGCAATTAGTTGTGTTTTAATGTCTGTTTTGAAAGATGCAAATTTGTTTTAAAGCAATTAATATATTAGGAAACCATTTGAGCATAATATAGATTTTGTGTTTGTTTATATGTGATTTTGTCCACAAGAAGCAGTAACTGAACACAGAAAGTTGCACCTAGATCAACAACAAGATGAGTAACGATACGCAAAACATGCACTCCACACACTTCAGTTGTCACACATCTACCAGCTACCTCAGTTCACTGGGTGTATTATGAGCTACATTAATCCTCATGTGGTGGTAAAACTTTTCATCCTATTTCAGATAACCCTCCCTCCACTGCTTCACAGGAACTCACAGGCTGCAACCCTCTCAATGCCCACTTCCACAAGCAAACTACAGGTCTTTCCAAAGTGAAGTGCCATATTTAGTGAAGTGTTTATTTCTTAATCATTTAATGTGTGTAAACCTACTCTACCAGTTTTACAAGGTTCTTGTTGTTTTTTAATGTTATTGACAAAGTTTTTGAATACTGTACCCAAAACTTATTTTTCATATAGTCCCTATAATTGTTTAATTAAACTTTTTAATTTTGAAATAATTATAGGTCCTCATGCAGTAGTAAGAAATAATACAGACAGATCCAGTGTATACTCTATCCAGTTAATTCCCTGATGATATTACTTTTTTTTTTTTTTGAGACGCAGTCTTGCTCTGTTACCAGGCTGGAGTGCAGTGGTACGATCTTGGCTCACTGCAAGCTCTGTCTCTCAGGTTCAAGCAATTCCCCTGCCTCAGCCTACTGAGTATCTGGGACTACAGGTGCCCACCACCATGCCCAACTAATTTTTTGTATTTCAGTAGATACAGAGTTTCACCATGGACAGGATGGTCTCGATCTCCTGACCTCGTGATCCACCCACTTTGGCCTTTCAAAGTGCTGGGATTACAGGCGTAAGCCACTGTGCCCAGTCCCTCTGATGATATTACAACCAATATATTGGCATGGAGACAGTCAAGATATAGAGCAATTTCATCACCACAGGGATTCCTTCTATTGTTATTTTATAGCCACTCTCACTTCCCTCTTGATTCCCTTCCCTGTCTTCAAACCCTGGCAACTACTAATCTGTTCTCCACTTCTATCGTCTTGTCATCTCAAGAATGTTATACAAATGAAATCTATAGTATGTAATATTTTGGGTATTGGCTTTACTCATTCAGTGTAATTCTCTGGAGATTCATTAGAGTTGTTGCAGTTATCAATGGTTTGTTCCTTTTTTATTTCTGAGTAATATTCCATGGTATGGAAGTACCAGAGTTTGTGGTACACAAATAACCATTCGGTGTTGGGGAAATCCTTGAGTTGTTCCCAGTTTTGGACTATGTCAAGTAAGGCTGCTTTAAATATCCATGTACAAGTTTTTGTGTGAACACAAATCTTGATTTCTCTGGATAAATGCCCAGGAGTAAAGTTGCTGGGCCTTATGGAAGATGAATAGCTAGTTTATTAAGAAATTGCTAAAGCATTTTCTAGAGTGGCTGTACCATTTTACATTCCCATCAGCAACGTATGAGTGACACAGTTTCTTCACATCCTCGCCAGCATCCGGTGTTGTCATTATTTTTTATTGTAGTCATTCTGATAAGTGTATAAACATCTCATTGGGATTTTAATTTAATGACTAATGTTGTTAAACATCTTTTATGTACATATATGGCATCTGCATATTCTCTGCAGTAAAATGTCTCTTCATGTCTTTGATTCATTTTCTAGATGAGTTGGATTGTTTGCTTTTTTACTGTTAAGTTTTCAGAGTTCTTTATATATTCTACATACTAGTCTCTTGTCACATATGTGGTTTGCAAACATTCTTTCCCAGCTTGTCATTTCATGTTCTTAACAGGATCTTCCACAAATGAATAGTTTTCCATTTTGATGAGATCCAGTTCATTAATTTTTCCTTTTATGGCTCATGCTTTCATGTCCATTGCATGATTTTGCATAGCATGATGGTTTTTAGGCACATCCATGTCACATTATAGCAGAACTGACTGTACTTGGGAGAAACTGAGTTAAGAACTCTTGGGACAGCAAGCTTATCATCTTTATATAAGATGTCATTGACTCAATACAATTATGAAAATACAATTAAATTCTGGAATTACGTTTAAAACAAATTTGAAAAATGGACATTTTTGGTTTTGTACTGCACTTTCATTCAGATTTGAAGTTATCTGCTTAGTTTGACAATACCGACAAAACTCAAGGGAAATGATCCCCACAAGTTGAAATATGAATTCATTCTGTTCACAGAAGCACACTGTATTCAGCCACTAGTCCTAATAATTAGTAGGAAAATATCTGTCAATGAATATAAGTACTCTTGTTAAAATATCTTTTTATCTCACTTATTTTCAATTAGGCAGGACCTCTATTACGACAAAAAGCTGAATGTTTTCCAGCCAGCCCCTCAGGAAACATACCATTTTGGTTCCAAGAACCATTACGAAAATTTGACCTTTTTACCTCTTCCTGACCAGGGCTTTCCCAGATGCAAATTTAATGGTTTAAACGTTGACTACTATCAACCTCATAAAGCATGAAACCTCGTCTCGTCAAAGCAGCCATCGTAATTTAACTAGGGAGGTTGCCACTGTGCAGTGGGCTCCAGCCGTGTGCCTGCCAAGGAAGCCATCAAATCAGTCCAGCTCTTTCTTCAGCCTTTCAGGGGTACTGGGAATTGACCTTGAGTTAGGTCTCTTCCAAATAGAGGAAGGAGAGGGAGGAAAATAAATTATTACATGAAACAAAGACTATATTATTTGGTACATATGTTATGGTTTACCCCATTTCATCCTCTGAACAAGAGATTGTCTGCCTTCAACTTTTCCAGGCTTTTAAAATCCCCCTTTATAGTCTGTGCAGTCAACTTAATGAGGACCATTTGAGGCACATAGTGAAATGATGTCATCTGGTCTCTCTCTCCTCCCATTCCCTGTCTAACTGCAGGATTTGATCCACCCTGAATGGAACAAAAACTATGTACACAATCTCAGAACGATTAAAGTGAGAGCTCTGACTCGCTTCAGAGCACCAAGTACTCATACATTTTACCAAATATTTCCTGCCACTTCTAACATCCAGACTGTCCTTCTGGATTTACCCAGAATTTATTGAGCACTAATGTGCCAGGCATTATAATAGGCATTTTCATTTTATGTGTGCACCCACAACAACCTGCAATGCAAGCTTACACAGTTCTGGAAGATAAGCAGTAGACTTGCCTCATTATATTACAGCCAGTGGAGTGCTGGAGCCGTGAGTGCTGGCTAGTAAGAGCCATTGTCAAATTTTTAGGAATTTTTTGAGTGCTTGTTCAACACAACCATTATTTAAAATGACCTTCCAAAATTTTACAATTAAATATATTCAAAGCAAAAGTAACAAATACTCAAATTTCATTTCTTCCCAATTATTTTACTACATTTTACTAGTTTCTATGCCCTGAAAGTTATTTACAACTATTATATCTATGTGGTAGAAATACTATATAATGGTGTTTTACTGATCATCTCTTCCCAATTCTACTTTCACGGATGTTATGCTGGTGGCAAGAAATCAACACTGGTATTTATGGAATGGAAGTCAATAATTGCTATAAATCAAGGTTTTTGCTTTCCAGAGTGTTAGTTGCTTATAATTTATTAGCACGTCAGTGGCTAAACTTTTCCATCATTTGTACTACAAATGATACCATAGTGACTTCAAGTTTTATGAGTAACTATGAATCAAAATAAATTAATTACATGACAAAAAGCCTCTCTGTGTCATGAACTCTGGTAGAAATCAGAAACATCTTTAAGTTAAATGCATTCTTTCATTGTTGTAGAAGGAAATGTACTCAGGAACTTCAGTTATGTGCCATACAAATCCACACCTAACTGAACAAGGTGGGTGGGGCCTCAAAGACAATGTTTCCATGAGGAAATGAAGAATTTAATGAAAAATAACACATCCTAAGGAAAGAAAATGTGATTCACATAAGTATGGTTCAAGGGTAAGGGTGTGAGAGAGGAGGACTTTTGTGAGCACAGCTGGCTGTCTATTGTTCTCTACTTCTCTTTCTTTCACTTTAGGTTTGTGCCAGAGTCCTGTATAATGAAACCTCCGAAGAAGAAAGGCCAAGAGCAGAAGCAAATACGCAATTTTTCTAAAATTACTATATGATGTTGAAAGCAACAGCTTTGAGGCCCATGTAATAGTATACCATGACTGAGGCTAGACAATTTTCCTTTGCTTCAGCAGGACCTTGAACTGGGAGATGAATCCAACATAAGATGCAAAGCAGGAGGGATCATAATAGCCAGACTAGTTTGACTAGTCTATATCTGGAGTTGTTTAGAAGTCCCAGAGGACATACTGCATCATGGAGGATCAGATGGGATGAGGAAGGTTCAACATCACTATAACAGATATATGGGCAAAGACAAAAATTGAGAAAGCAATGGTACAATGAGGTACCAGGAGACCAGCATTTCCAAATATTTATAGGAGAAAACTGAAGAGTCCAGCTAGTGGCTAGGAGGAATGTTTACATGACCACATATGAATTTCTTGAACTAATTGGAGAAATTTAAGAAGATTGAGTCTCCACAGTTTTTTAGATGAGAGCCAAGCCAGGAAATACTACTACGTTACAGTTTTCCAGATCTAGTTTACCCACAGGTTAAATTGGCAGGACTGGAACAAAACTGATTTCTCATCAGTGGTTCCAGTGGATTACCTGTGTTCTAGAATGAGAAGGCTTAAAGACAGAATAACATGAATTCTAAATGTTTTTTCTGTTTCATTCAACGAAGATTGTGGATAGGAATAATGCCTAGTATGAACTCAGATGCTTTCCCAGTAAGAATAATCTGGTATATTTTCTCTTGACACTCATCTTAAAATGATGAGTGAATTAAACAAACTGAAGCAAATGACAGACCCTCTGGTTTTGAGGAAATATTATTAACAGGTTTGAGTTTTAGTCCCAGCTCTGCCACTCTCTCACACAGTGACCTTCTTCAAGTCACAAAACTCCTGTACCATCTACAATGTGAAGGTTATAACATTCTAGGATCTTAAGTGTGCCACTCCAAAGAAAATTGTACCTACAAAGAAATGTGTTTCCAGTTATTCAAGTAGCTAAATAGTCAATCATCAGATAAATTTCCTTGGGAGAAATCTTCATAGGCATCTTTGAAAAACATCTGGCCTAGAGGACAGTGCTAATGACTGTTTTAAGGTTTACCGTACCAAGCCTCCTTTTCTATGTGTTTCAACTGGCACACTACAAAAACCTCTCTAATAATTATCCAAGTTATTTTCATAAAGAGATTTTGTGCCTTTCAGACTGCATAATTATATTTTATGTGTGCATAAGTGGGTGAGATAGAGATGATAGACGGATTGATGGATAGATAGATAGATACACAGGTAGATACATACATCACAGCTCAGGTTTGAATTCTGTAAGTGTGCTTCCCCACTGAGTAATTTAGAATAAGTCAAGCATAGACTGAACATAACCGATATCTTTTAAAGATGCTGTGTCCACTAAGCTTGTTCTAAAATAAGTAAATAGTTCCTAGGCATGCTTGACTGTTTATTATTTTATTATTTAACATAAAAGAGAGAACTTAACATGGAAGTAATTTTCAGATTAGTTACCTGCAACTGCTGAACCAGGATAAAAAAAAAAAAAGCCCTGGGGAAGCTATTGCCAGTAATGATGGCATTTTTCACACATTACTTGAAAGTGGGACAAATAAGGAGTCGGGTGCTTTCCAAACAGAAAAAAAAAAAAAAACAACTGACACAAAAGCAAAAATTGAATAGAAGTATCTAAATGCTTCTCACTCTCTGACAAGGTCGTTCGGTGTCGCTCATGGGATGAGTCTATCAGCTAAGTCTCACCAAAAGGAAATCCCATTCTTTATCTATATTCTTAACAGGAAGCTAAATGGGAGGAAGAGAATGTAGTCGAATGCATGAGAAAAGAGCATCTCTAGAAAAGGAGCAATTTTTAGTGTTTATTTTGGCTAAAGATTGGCTATAAATCTAACTCAGCTATACTAAAAGAAATATTGCATTTGACATAGGGTGCCAAACAATCTAATCTATGTGACATTCACATTAGCCAGTCGTGGTTGCTAAGAAGAAATCAAGCTGCATAGAGCGCTGAGGGCAATTAGAGAGGTAAAGGGGACACAGTTTACAGGCCTCAAAGTCCTGATTTTAGATCACTATTATTCATGTTGAGTAACAGACAGAATAAACACGGGTCCAGGAGTTCAGAAGCCTAAATTCTAGATGTGTATCTGCTTGTTGGCTGAGTCTCCCTCAGAAGCCACCTAACGACTCAAGAGTTGGAGTAGATAAAAATTATGATCATTTTTAGTTCCACATTCTAGAGTTTTTTTTTTTTTTTAACAAGGAACCATGAATATCTTTTGTAAATAAATCATTTTTAAGTCTCTCATTGAATGAATAACATTCATACACATTGGCATGCAATTGTTCTGAGGGCAACTAAAATTAGAGTGATGACCCCACATTCTGTTTTAGAGTCTTTGAACTGCTAAAATAAATGACTGATGGACAATGAATATAGGGGTCATTTTGTTAGAGAGAAGAAATACTATTCCACAGTTCTCTTGGGGGAAAACCCTGGTCCCTTAATACCCTAAGCCCAGTCTTGATTTGAAAATGTACTCAGAATGCAGAACACAGAATTTCAGTAGATTATGAGGAAGTGAGAAAATAGAAGTGAAGAATGGATAGTTATCTGGGATTACTTTACAATGAGCTATAAATTATTTAGACCCAAGCTGTCCAATAAGGTGGGTAGTTGTCACCTGGGTATTAAGTACTTGGTTAGTATGAGTTAGGATGAACTATAAGTGCAAAATACACATTGATTTTGAAGACTTTGTATTAAAAAAAATCTATGTAAAATATTCCAATAACTTAATCTTGATTACATGTTGAAATGATTATATTTTGGATAAAATATATTACTAACATTAATTTTACTGTTTTCTTTTTACTTTTTAAAAATGTGCCTTTTCGGAAACTTAAGATCACTTCTGTAGCTCACATTTTATTTTGACCAGGTGTGTTGATGTGGACATTTTGCTGACCTTACATGGACCCTGAAAAATTTCTGTTCCCTATTGTATAGCCAAGAAACAAGACTGAGATTGAAAGGTAAGGTTGGAAGTAGAGGGAAGACGGAAGCAGATTGGGAGGAAAAAAACCAATCGCTGAGCCTGGAGCTATATGGGTTCATGCCAAAATATGTACTTGTATTTGTATCTATTTGTTTCTTGGATTGCATTGTATGTGAAGGAAATATCAGTCTTGTTATTTTTTGTTTTTGTTATCCAAGCATCTTCTCTCCCTTATTAGGTTTACCTTTTTTTTCTAACTATAGAGACACTGTGATTCATAGAAATATGAAATATGAATATATCTTCAGCTCTTCTTCCTCCGTCATTCTAGAGTAGAAAAACATGAGAGAGTCACAGGGGCCACCACCACAAGAGGTCTTTAGTAACTGATACACTCTAATGACAGTAGCAGACATTGTGGGTTACTAAACGATTTCTATCCTTTCTCCCTTTCAACAATACCCTAATTTTGACTGAGTATCCATTCTATTGGATTTTTTACTTTTTATTATCGATTGTATAAATCTATTCATAGAAAACAAAATCTGAATGACCAATAAATGTAAAATGCTTAATATCAGGAGTAGTCAGGGTTATTTAAATTAAACCAAAGAAAATGAAATGCATTTCAAATTGATCAAATTATAATTATTTTTTATTTTCAAATTTAAATTGTTATTAAAATTATTTTAAAGAATTTGGAGCTGTGGATGGTCTCATAAGCTGTTGGTAGAAGCATACATTGGTAGGTACAACTGAGTAGGAAATTTAACAATATCTAGTATAGTTGATACTATACGTTTCAACCTAGCAATTCTTCTGAATATTTATCCTAGACACATGGAGAAGAATGTTCATAGCAGCAGTGTTTGCAATAGTCTAATCAATTTAAGAATGTGGTATAGTATACAAGGCAATATCACATAGCATTAAAATGAATGAACTGGCGTCTCATGTATTAATGTTTAAAAATCTTGACAACATAATATTGATTAAAGAGAATAGAACATGGCATTTAAGTGTGATACCATTTATGTGAAATCTAATTTAGATATGCAAGAAAATACATTATTCTAATATACATGATGAACAAAATTTAGAATAGCTCTTACCTTTGGAAAGGGCAGGATCAGGGAAGGGTACCCAGAACCTTCCATTTACATGTAACATTTTATTTCCTTTAAAAAGGGGGCAGGGTCAAATGTGACAAAATGGGCTAAATGAAGACAAGCTAAACCTAAACCACTGTTTGGCAGAATCAAAAGTATTCACCAATTTCTCATCATGTATACTTTCTTCCACTTATTCAATAAACAAATCTTTTTTTTTTTTTTTTTTTGAGTTGGAGTTTCCTTCTTGTGGCCCGGCTAGAGTGCAGCAATTGCATGATCTCAGCTCACTGCAACTTCCACCTCCCAAATTCAAGCAATTCTCCTGCCTCAGCTTCCTGAGTAGCTGAAATTACAGGCACCTGCCACCATGCCTTGCTAATTTTTGTGTTTTTAGTAGAGACAGGGTTTCACCATGTTGGCCAGGCTGATCTTGAACTCCTGACCTCAGGTGATCCACCCGCCTCAGCCTCCCAAAGTGCTGGGATTACAGGCATGAGCCACTGTGCCCGCCCACAATTCATTTTTAAATACCTATTCTGTACCAGGTACAGTACTAGGGATATAAAGAAGGAGAACATGTTGGTGAGAGATTCACAGACAGCACTGGGGGCATAAGGTATAGATGTTTGATCTGGCCTGGGACAGTGGGCAGAAAGGAGCTTACAGAAGCCTTCCTAGTGAAGCAGGCTCCTTGGTTGAGCTTTCAGTAATGAGAAATGAGTAAGGGAGGCAAAGGGTGTAGAAGTGAGCCTAGAAACTTACAGAAAAGGGCAAGAAAAGAGAAATCCCAGCATGAGCAGAGACCCAGAGATGGAAGTGGCATGATTACTGGGCAGAAACCACAGCAGTTTGGTGTTGCTATGACCTGAAATGTGAATTGAGAGATAGGGCTGGAAATGGAGGTAAGAGGGGAGGATAATGAGGGACGAAGCTACGGGTTGCTAAGGTGTGTGTCATAGGGCCTAGTAGGACATATAAAGATTTTTACCTTTAGTCAGTAGGCACTGAAAGGACAGTGACATATCTCATCAGGGATGATACCTGTGCCCGATGAAACTTACATTTCATTGTGACAGGACAAGGTAGAAAGGGGGAGCAAACAAGGCAGCCTGATCTTAGAAGCAATGCAGCTTCGAATGACAACCTGAGGCTAGATCAGTGGCTACATGCGTAGATTGAAGATAAGGGGCTCAAGAGATATTTTAGATGAATCAAAAGAATTTGGAAATAATTGGATATTGGGGGATAACAGCAGAGTGGGAAGAGTCAAATATGACTCCCGAATTTCTCCCAATAAACCCCTTTCTTCCAGAAACGGCACTTCAGGAAGCCAAATTTAGTCATGCATTATACCAATTTAGCCTCAGAATCAAGTGTTATAGGCTCCTCACCACATCTGCCACCTTAGACTAAGATCATGCTACACCCCTGGAATCTGTTATTTCTTCCTCAGTCCTTCTTAAACCATCAGGGTTATGTAAAACCATATGTTCATGATAATCCTTCTGTGCCACAGACTAGTAATGGGCTTTATGGACTACTCTAAACATACATCTGATGTAGTGTAAGAGGAAGGAAACCCAAGATATGGGTGAGATGAAGACGATTAAATATAAAAATCATAGAAGTTGTTCAGCAAACTCTGCTTGAGAGTCTAGCCTCAAGTCTCCTTGGGAAAACTAAAGAGCAACAAATCATTTTAGAAGGGGAATAATAAAATCCTAACAAACAAGAAGCTATCACATAAATAAGATGCATGTATTACCAACATATTTGTTTGCTTGATTCCTTATCAAAGAAAGGGTAGAAGTATCAAACTTGGAAAATATTTAAATGAAATATTCAAATCAATTGTGAACACTTGGTGATTTGCTTCTTTTAGAGATTCTTAGTTTATTTATGTAAGGTTTGATCAGCCTTTCAGAGTTGTGACTTGTTAAAGGTTTTACCTTTAGAATTTGTGCTTCATAAAACCCTCCAAACCACATTCTACCAGAGACATATTATACAGAGCAGTCCTTTGTTGATTTTTTTCCAACCATCATATACCTTGAGCCAAGAACCACACACTAGGAAAAGCATAACTCCCCAAAGCATTGCCAGACTATTATTTTTTTTAATGCTCCACATAATATGAAAGAGAAAAGTGTCTTCATTGTGACCAGATGTATCTATGAGCCTTCCGAATGAACAAACATCAAGCGAATTCTAGCAGGACTAGAAGGAACCCGAAAGCCCACCTATTCTAATTTGCCTGTCACTTCTCTTTCCCACCTCTCCCATAGTAATGGAAGTAGAGATTGCTTCCTCTGGCTAGAAACTTGAAATTCGACCTGTTTTGTCAGGAATGGAAAAAGCTGTGAGAATGTGAACCCACCTGTTAGAGAGAGAGCGTGCTTTAAAATGTGAAGGTTTTATAAGCTAAGCTGGTGAGAGAAACCCTAATCAAAATCAACAGGTGAATCTCCAAGAGGTGAAAGGACAAGGAAGTGGTTGAGGATTGGGTACTCACAGTTCTACCCCAGTGAGGCAGCTGTTTACTCATCTAGGAAAAAGCCCTGCAACCAAAATATTCCTGGTATCTGCTCAGTGTTCAAATCACCCACAACACTTTTCACTACCCAGTGTACTTGTCACCCAATAAAATCAGGTGCTCTGAAGTTGTATTTTTGCTTTGCCACCTCTCAGTTTGCCTACTCCTGTTTTAGGGGAACCCATTTAAAATAACAGAGATGATAATGGAACATTTAGAGAGAAGTTTTCTAGCCTGTCTCTGGCTAGACTATTTTTCTTGAGTCCCAGTGCTAGAATATCTTTGTGTGTTTTTTAACAACGGAGCTGCCTCTCACCACCACACCTGTGCAAACACTGGTGTTGGGTTTGATTCTACCCACAAGGAGTGAGGACTAGAGAGGCTTACCAACGGAGGAGAGCAGTTTGTTCCTGGAGCCCTGATGGAGTGCTACCCCGTTATACTGCAACTCAGAGCTCACGGAGAATGGCATTGTGAAGGTGTCTGAACAGAGCCCCTGGACACAAGGTCAGAGATCTCTGCTCATAGCAAGCATGGGTGGAGAACTGAGACTGGCCTGGAACCTCATAACTCTTATCAAATGAAACACACAAAAGCATAGGAACTTAAAAACTCTGCCAACCCATCCCCACAACTGCTGCCTCATCTGTGCAGATGACACTTTGGTCCTGTCCTTAAAAGTTAGATACAGATTTGAGAAAGGGTAGATGAGAGATAAGCATTGTATTTATAAGAAAACTGTGTCTCCCACATGTACTGCAACTAGGAAGCCCTAAGCATCCACTGCATAGGTTTAGTCAATGTTGTGAATGGCTGAGGCTTCACCTCTGTTACCCGTTTGCCAAGTGCCCCGACTTTTCCTGGGCACTTATGCAGTAAGTGTCTCAGTAGCCCAGAGCTCCCTGCCAGTACCCTACAGGGTCACAATTCATATTTACAGATTGTATCACTGGAGACGCCAGAAAATGCGCTGTGTCTGACTTTTCCTTGTTGGCACCTTCTTGGCAAATCTTGTTCATCATTTTTCTTATCTCTCAGGTCATTGTTCTCTAGCCAAGTGGACAAGTTGATCAGGACTCAGTTCCCAGTCAACAAAAGCTTAAAAATAGAAGTCGTCTTTGGAGACACTTGCATTGGAAAACTTGTATGTGTTACGTGCGGAGGCGGGGGTAAGGGATCTTACACTCTATCCACATAAGCCTCTTCTTCATGGATATATTCAGAGTATCCTCAACTGATAGAATTAAAAGATGTTAAATTTGATTTGAAGCAAGAACTAGAATGGGGAACTAGTATACAGCATTCACCCAGTTCTCTCCTCATCACCTCCAGACCACTCACCTGCACCTTCACAGAATGACCCCTTGTCCATGCAGTCAATGCCATCAGCCAATCCACTCACCTTGCTGCTGTCATCTATGCACCTCCCAGGCCCCACACCTCCCAGAGACTCCGTTCACAGAAAACACCGCCCCCAGTTCTCCCCTCCACTCCAAGGCCTGCTGTCATCCTGGACAGCCTCCACGTTATATGAATGGAAAATCCATCCATCCACCTGCACAGTTTCTCACTTCCTCAAGCCAATAATGATGACCTTTCCTCCACCACAGCCACCAGCTCCCATGGACACATCATAGGTGCCATGATCACCCAGGGTTGGTCTATGTAGAAATTTCTGAGCACAGTCTGAGCCCGCGGTCTCACCTCTTCCATTCCAACACAACTGCACTTCAGCGAAGATCTTCGAAACCCTCTCTTCGGCCTTCTAATAGCGCATAACCATCCTCTTGTCTTCATTTCATTTTCTACCCTCAGAGACCCCACAGTATCACTTCAACAAGAATTCTCAGGTCCTCTACCACCCTGTTCTTTATATCAGGTTAATTTCATTATTGGCCTTTTAGTTTCTACATGCAAAGTATTAAGCATTATATATTAACACACAAACACACACAGATTCAGACTGAGCCCATGAGAAATTTATTTGAAAGCACAGAAGCCCGTAGTCCTTCTCCATACATGGTCCTGGTCATCTTTCTCTGCTATTTCTTCTAGTATCTATTCCAAATCATAGCCACATTTTCTAAGCCCACTTGGCTGTCATCTTTCTGCTACTCAGGTTCTTTGTCCCATCTCTTCCCATCATTTTCAAAACTAGGACTTTCCTTTCTCTCTCCTGTAATTTCATTCTTTCCATCTCTACTATGTTCCTCCCTGCATTACACACTCATATCTCCATTACCCTGTATATTTCCAAGGATTCTCCCCATACTCTATGCCTACCTCCAGTGACTTCCCCATCTCTCTCCCACCCTTGACAGCCAAACTCTTCAAAAGGATAGCCTAATAGACCAATTTACCTTAGCTATTCTGCAAACCACTACCACTGCCTTCTCCAGATAATGATACCACCAAACGAAAGTAAATTAAACTTCCAAATTAAGAAATTATTCTTCTCACCTTGCAGGATTTGATGGCGTCAGCCTTTCCTTCTTCTCAAAACTCTTCTGCCCACTGATGCCTTTGGCTCCTCCTTCCACTGTTCTTTACCTATTCCCCCTTCCACTGTCCAACTCCTAAATTATAGTTTTTCTAAGGGAATAGCAAGGATTCACATTCCATCACTTTCTAGCTCTGCAAACTTGTATGAGTTTCTTTAATCACTCAAGCTCTGGATTTTCTTTGCTGTAAATGGGATGAATAATAATACCTACCTCCAAGGGTTCTTGTGCTGATAAAATGAATGAGCCTGTGCAATTGTGCTTAGAATCATTCCTGGCACATAGTAAGCCCTCAATAAATAGAGTTGTTGCTGCCATTGTTATGTACTTGGCCCTCTTCCAATCCCACAGCTCACACGGGTGGGGTCATTCCCATTACTCCCGCAAATATTTGTGTCTAATGACGCCCTTCAAAAGCACTATGGAAAACACTAAGCCTGTTTCATTTCTTCCTAAAAACGTACTCCTCCTCTGCTAGTAGGAGTCTTAATAAAGACAACAGTATCATTTTCATTTCTTCTTTCAACAAATATTTATTAGGTGTCTAATTCTTACCAGGTACCATTCTCGGTGCTAAGGACACAGAGATGAAGAATCAGGCCAAGTCCTTGCCCTTATAGGCAATAAACAAGTGAAGACATAAATGTTCTCTCAGAGAGTGATGAGAGCTATGAAGAAAACACCACAAGATAAGGACGGTGACTCAGCAGAGGTCGAGGTCACTATTTTAGAAAGGGTGGTCAAGGATGTTCTAGAAAAGATGACATTTGATCAGAGAGATGCTCATGGCAAGACACCAATCGATAATTAAATTCTAATATTCCTGTCTTTTTAACTTCTCTGTGTCAGCTCTCTCTCTCTCTTGCTTGTTTCAGGCTCTCGTTATCTCTTACATCAGTTATTGCCAGATTTTTCTAACTAATCTTTCTGTCTCTAGTCTTGCAGTCTTGGTCTTTTATATTTTTTTGTGGCTGAGTGGTCTGTTTTAAATGCACATTTCAAATCCAGCCGAAAAGCGACTTCCCAATCTTTCTTCAGGGAGGCATGCCAGGACCTCCATGAACCTTTTGCAACCACCCCGGCCTCTGTTGACTTTTCCAGCCTTTTGCAATCACTCCTATTCATGCTCCATGCCCTCTGAACTACTTGCCTTCCCCAAACATTCATTGATGTAATTCACTTCCTTGACTCGGTCCATGATATTCCTTCTGTCTACAATGCCCTTTCCACCCAGAAATTCTTTGTTACCTACTAACATTTTCATTTCAGCAAAAGCTAAGTTTTATAAAGCCTGTTCTTCCTCATACACTGTTAGCAGAACTGACCTCTCCTCTTTATGTGCCACTACTGTCTACGTGTCTGCTTCACTCTTCTCAGCTCTGAGATCCTCGGGGGCAAACATCATGTCTGAGCCCAGTATCTCTACTGCAGTGCCTTAAACATAGTTTATATGCAATGGAACAGGGATCCAAACCCAGATCTGACTTCAAAGTCCACTTCGTTCCCATAAAACTCTAGAATCAGAACCTAACCCACAGTAAAACCAAGGTTAATAATTTCACAACTAAGCTTGGATGCAGGATCCCCAGCATTTCCTTCTATAGCTTGTCTCCCACCAACCACCTTGCAAGACTGTCATTCCATTCCTGCCACATGGGAATCCATCTGTCACACCCACTCAGTGCCACAACTTTCTCTTACCCCATGAGGGCCTAATGCTCCATTGCTGTGAGCATGATCCTCTCAGTGGCTGTACTGCCTCACCTAGGATCAGTTAAGGATCAGAAAGATCTGAGATACCGACTCTCATTCCACAGGCACCTGCTTGAGTACTTGCTATTTGAAAGGCACTGTGCTCAGAGCTGCAGGCATTACCCAAGGAAATCAGGTACAGTTTTTGCCCTTAAGGCACATACAGTTAGTGGGGAAGGTGGAGTCACACATATAAGTGGCATACAAGACAGAAAGTGAACAGTAGTTTAGCAAGAATTTAGTGAGTTTTTCTTGGGTCACAGGAAGGAACTCTGACAGTCATTAAATCTATGGTTTATCCCCACAGTGAGATCAGTTTAATTCCCTGGCTCAGTGGTGGGACAGTCTCAAGGGTATCTGCTGCCCCTTCTCACAGGGCTCTTCATGCCAGATCACTCTTCCCCCATGCAACTACCTTTATGGATCTAAGTACAAGAACACTGGGAGAACCCAGACCCCTTCACCCTTGTTACTGACATAGCTTGGGGAAGATGTGAGCACCTGTGAAATACTGCTCCTCCATTGTGAATGGCCTGGGGTTTCCCCTGTCCCATCCATTATCCCCAGCTCTGAACAGAGTGAGTGGGAAGGTCTAGGTCTGTGCCCCACCAATGTCACCCTCAGTTATTAATCTTCAAAATGGGCCTAACAGCAGAGTGTCTTATTCAGACATTCTGAGAGGCTCAGAATTTGTTTGACTTGGTTTTCATTGCTGCTTCCTCTCCCAGTGGCTCTGGCACTAATTGCAATCTGGGAAGAGGAAAATTTGAGCATCTCTGCTGTGTGATAGAGCAATGGTCCCTCACCTGTGGGGTCCCCAAAGTCTCCCATCTAGGAATGTGTCCCATCTGCTATAATAGCAATTGGAGTTAGGGCCCTTTCTTCTCAGTAACTGAGGCAGCTGGCACTTTGTCATTCCTATTATGGTCTTTGGTTTGTAATCCCAGTAGATATTTACCCAGTAGATTTCTGGTCAAGTCCATAAAAGTCTGAATATGTAACCCCTTGCTCTAAATTATTTCAAAACCTAAAGAAGCATAGTGGACACAGAATGCTTATTTAAGTGGATGACTCTAAAAGTACGGAAGTACAATTATTTGCAGGTTACCTGCAGAAATTTCCATTTCTCTGTAATTTCAGTTGAGGAAAAGCAGCTTAAGGCATGGCTTTCTGGTTGAACAAAGCAAGACTACTCTACCAAACAATTTTTCATATTTCTTCCCTGATTTTTAAAAATTCGGGTGACAATCTAAAAGATTTCAAAGTAGTCCAGCCTTCTCTTGCAATGTCTGCATTTGCACAATGGAAGTAATGGTTTTTCCTTTAGGTGTTAGATACCAGTATGTTCCGCAATGTGTTATGTGGAAAACTCCCTTGGGATCTGTAGTCAGCTAACTTTGGGAAATCCTGGGTTAAAGTGAAACAAGTTTCCTTACAGCAGGACTAATCAAAGCTTTTAATAAGCTAAGGTACATGGTGAATTCCTAAGGTGTCAAAATGGAAATCAGCATTTCCCAAACATATTGAGCCACGGAACCCCTTTTTCAAGGTGCATCTGATAGGAACAGTGCCCCATGGAACATACTTTGGGAAATGCTCAGCTAAACACATCTCAAGTGTCTACTTTTCTTTTATTTCTTTTTCCTTTTTATTTTTTCACCAAGTACCCACTATAGCAGCAAGCATCTTCTTTTCTTATGTAGCTCAACCTTGAAGAAAAATGCGTATTGTCTTCCTTTTAAATTTTCAGTACTTTATCAGTACTTTTGCTGACAATGCACAACCTAGTTCATGTGGTTTCTTCCTGAAGACTATAAGTCCGTATCCCTGAGTGCTGAGAATAGCAGCATTTCCGTATCTGTCTCTTACCTGATGTGGCCTTTAAGAACACTAACCCTTTTCTCACCCAGCTCTCTTTGGAAATATCACACCATTAGACAGTTAACAGTGTTGTCTAGTTTTAATAGCCTGAGACACAATTTTTGACACATTTCAGTCAAATCCTCAGTCAGATGCCGATAACAGCTAACACTTATTGAGCACTTGTTTATTTCCTTATCAAATGGTCACAGCAACCCCCTGAAATAGGCAGTATTATTGTTCCCATTGTATAGGTAAACAAACTGAGAGATGTTAAGTAACATGCTGAAGGTCACACAAGTTAGAAAGTGGTTGAGCTTGGATTTGAGTCTTGTTCCAGAAACTGTACCCTTGTCCACTGTGCTGTACCGCCGTGTGGAGTGAAAAATCTAACCAGGTATGTAGGCATATACCTAAAAGTAGATAGTGGACGGCATAGTCTCAGTTATCTGAACCTCTGCCATATAGGTGTCAATACATAGTCTCTAATATACTGGCACCAAGAGTTTTCTCAGCATGAACTTTCTTCTTATAAGCAGCCTTAGGAAAGTTAGCAATTATAATTTGGCAGAGATCAAAAGCAGTGCCTTTTGAAAGATATCATAGGTGAGTGCCCATGTGGTGTGTTTTTTAGGACATCTGCCCCACAAAGCTTTCCCTGAGAGGTATTTGAAATACCACTGCAGTGTTAGCAATCTTTCATCTAGATTAAGGCATTGTATATTGTTAAAATGAAAAACACTTGGAAGGTGTGACACATTTTTATTGTCATTATTATTTTCAGCTATCATGTATTGTTCTTTCTAGCTGCAATAGCTAATGCATAATAGCTACAATCTCATTGAGTGCCTACCATATTCCAGAAATTGTACCAGATTCTCCACATACATTCTCTCTTCTTTCAACAATTCTGTTCAATAGGCTTTATTATCTATGATTGACAGAGAGGCTAAGGTTCAAGGGAGTTTAAGTAACTTGCCCAAATTTCCACAATTTTCCAGTAGAGAATGATGATTTGAGAATGAGCTTCTTCCAAATTTCCATTATTTTTATGTTTATCAATATTAATATTTCAGAACAAATTCATGTGTTAGGTTTCTTCCAAACTAACCAGTTAGCTGAATATTTTGTGAAAGAAGTGAATAGAAAGATATCCCGACTAACACAGATTCTTAAGAGGGCATGCATAGCATGTTGATGAAGACTAGCCCCATTCTGGCAGAAAGGGTATGTGAAAGCCAGTAGATACAGAATGTGAAATAGTATGCAGCATTTGGAGACTCAGGACTAGATTTTCACAGAGTAACAAAAAGAGATCTTAAAATAGAGAGCTGTGTATAAAAAACAAGAATGTTAATAAGCACTATAGCTTTTGTGTAAAATTTTAAATCATACACACTAAAATACTACTTGTATTTATGGACACAGGCAAATTGAAGCATGTGCATCAGTGGCTGACTATGCAAGAGGGAGCATGGATATGGAGGATAAGGCAGAAGAAGAGAGAGAGGAGGGAAGGACCGTGGGAGGAAGGTTGGGAGGAAGAAGAGAAAAAAAGGAAGAAATATCATAATGTAACATACCCTGAATTGGGTGGTATGATTCTTTCAACTTTCTAAGCCTGAGACGCAAAAATTTAAGAGGAAAGAAGGGAGAGACTGGGGAGGAAATCCACTTGTGTCCCGCTGCCCAGTGGGTGCTTGAAGTGCTGATAGCTGAAAGTCACCAGGACAGTGATGAACACCCAAGGAAAAGGAAATGGAAGAATTGATCTGATAAGTTAGGAAAGAGATGCTGCATGGTAAGATAGAAATGCATGAAATCTGAAGTTCACACCTTTGCAATATTCCAGCAAAAAGTTGAGGCACTTCAAATTTAGAATTTAGTGCAATATCTTTAGGACTCTATCAAGGCACCATGTGACTTCTGCATTTAGCTCAGCAAAGAGCTGTCAGAAAACACAAGCTTCCTGACATGATGCTCACAGATTCACAACATGGCACTTTATAAAGAGCCATCTATCTCATGTCTTCTGTCAGTTGGTTTTCTGGCCATATAAACCAAGAAGCTTGAAACTCAGAAAAGTCGCACAAGCGAAAAAAAAAAAAAAAAACCTTTGTTATCCAGAGGAGCTCAGCAGCCAGGGAGAAGACTATAGAGAAGGGGAGGGGGCAGATCTCGGGCCAGCCCATACATCAGTCTCCACACCCGCCAGTCACAGTGGGACGCAGGTACAATGAGTCGCTTGCTGAAAGCAGAAAGGCTGGTGAGAGAGTCAGCTCATAGTCTTCCCAGTCTCTATCTGCCAGGATGGAGCTGAGTAAAGCAGGGTGACCTGAAGCTTATTAAGATACTAGACGAGGCCAAGTTCAACCCCATGTTCTCATCCAATACCCTGAACTGACTAGTCCCATGTTTAGAGTTTGGCAGGAATCAGAGCATGCTGTGCCAAGCTTTCTTCTCAATTGCTAAACCCATGTTTATTTGAAGGTAGAATTAATCCCTGTATTTCTGATTATCCATTAGAACTCATCAAAATGAGGCCCTGCAAAAAGCCTGTTCGATGTTCAAAAAAATAATCTGAAGCCATCCCTCTTGTGAACAGGAAGTTGGGCTTTGCCAAAAACAAACCACTCCAAATTTTGAAAGATTTCACTTTGGTCTGATACTTTATAAACCTCTTCTCTGTAGACTTGGCCCAAACTTCATCTCTCCGTGTGTCTTTTTTTCACCCACAGTCCGTGCTGCTTGTTATTTAGGGTGTGATGGTGATTTCTGTCATCTGGGATGAGAACACTGCTAAAAATTATACTGTGTAACTAGTAGCAGAAAATAACATATTATTTCTTTCATATGTCAAGTCATGGTTTCCACTTTCAAGACAGATACTTTTTACTTTAATTCCTTTTACTTTTCTTGCTGAATATTATTTTTTCATCATGTTTAAAAGATATTAACTAGTCAATTGACAAATATAAATATTACAGTGTTGAACTTCTGACATTTTTAAAATTAAAAATCAATCTAATAACTTCAACTTAACTTTCAACTCATACACACATATACATTACATATGCATATTTATTCCTGGACTTTGGTGGTGGTGTCTTTTTTTGTTGTTTTTCTTTCAAACAAAAAATTAAGTATATGATCTCAACCACTGACATCCAACCTCAAAATTATCTGATTCAGTACTTAACTTTATAAGGCATGACTATAAAGTAATGAAACACAAGCCACATCTGAAAATTGTTCTTATCTGTAACATCTTACAAATATTCTGTACATAAAATGTACAGAGGCCGGGTGCGGTGGCTCACACCTGTAATCTCAGCACTTTGGGAGGCCGAGGTGGGTGGATCATGCGGTCAGGAGATTGAGACCATCCTGGCTAACACGGTGAAACGCAGTCTCTACTAAAAACACAAAACATTAGCTGGGTGTCATGGTGGGCACCTGTAGTCCCAAATACTGGGGAGGCTGAGGCAGAAAAATCGCTTGAACCCGGTAGGCGGAGGTTGCAATGAGTCGAGATCATGCCATTACACTCCAGCCTGGGTGACAGAGCAAGACTCCATCTCAAAAAAAAAAAAAAATTGTACAGAATGGATTCAGCACATTTATATAGTAGGTTTGGAAATATGGATTTCTAACTACTTCTTGCTAGGCTTACAATATCCAAAAATACCATATACATATATTTTCTTTCCTCATGAAGAAATTTGCATCAAAATCTCATGAGTACAGTATTCCATTTGTTCCATTAGTGAATATGGCCAAGGTAATGGTTTTATTTAATGTAAGGAATGTGAGAGCAGAAAAAAGATAGTGCAGGTGTATTCATTTTCTTCCCCTACAGAATAAATGTTTTTTTTAGCTCAATCATCTACCATGGCAGAGAAATAACTTAATTCCCTCTCACATCTGGATGTCTTTATCTTGATGAAAACTGCAATTAATACTGCAACCCGAACTCCCATTTTCACAGGGACCCAGTGCTCTTAGTTGCTTCCTGGTGGTGCCACTTACTTAGCAGTCCCTGGTGAAGGGGGAAGCATGAGCTCAGAGGAAGCATAAAGAACTGTTCCCAGTCAGTGTCGCTCTAGTGCCCTGGGGCCCCTTGTGTCCTTCCCTGTCATGACAACACAGCTCTGGCCTGGAGAGGATAACAAGGTTAGGCAGGTTTTTTCCTTCTGGGGGCCTCCTCTCTCATCAGGGAAACACGACTTTCCAGTCCCTTGGAAACATTTGCAGGTGTGTAAGGTGAAAAGTCCAGGAGGTGAGCAGGACTAGAAAGGCCCCGAGATCAAGGCATACAGAAAATGGGAATGAAAGGGCAAGGAGTGCCAGCTCACAGGCTTGTAATCGAAACAAAAATCTTCTCCAGGTTGAGACTTTGACAGTTCTGGCACTTTGTTCACTGAGGCTTTACCCTTTGATCCTGCTGGGTGAGCTGTGGTGGGCACTGACATGTACCAGGTCCCGGAACCTGAGACAAAAACCGAAGGGTATACAACCTTCTGGGCCTTTATTTTTGTCAGTCAAAAGGCAGAAAACTATCTGAGGAAGCTGTTAGCTTTTTTTGAAGTAAAAATATAACCTTTTCTTCAGTTATGAAAGTAACATGCGCCTGAGAGAAAATTCTGTAAATACAGGAAAATGTACAGAAGAAAATAAAAATAACACAGAGATAAACATTGTTACTATTCTGAAGTATTTTCTTCCATCATTTCTTTCCCATGCATTTATTGGACCACAATGGAATTATGCTGCATGTAGTTTGGGGCCCTGCTATTTAAATTTACTACAATGTAAGCATTTCCCCCAGATCACTAAGTAGTCTTCAAAATGCAATTTAAGATGGTAGAATAGTCATTTTCTTTAATGGAACAAGGTTGAAATATTTTGAGTTGGATAAGATCATAGGCCTTTTCTAATAAGTACATCTACTTAGATTTTATTCTGTGTATTTCATTTTTTCATTAGGAACCTTCTGAGTTAGGGTAGTGGGAGAAGAATTAATTCAGCAGGTTCATTGAGGAGTAGGAAAAGCTGATTTGTAGTCTTCTGGAGATTAGAGCTTCGAGCTCACCACATGTGCAACTCTACTCTGCAGCCATTGTCTCCAAAGGCAAGAAACAGTAATGCCAAACCCTGCCACTTCTTCTTCCTTAACATTTCTGAATTTCTGCTTTTTTTCAGGATGTTAGGGAATGATGGGACATACTGAGAAAAAATGAAGCAATAAATAGAAGGGCAAGCAGAGAACTCAAAAGAGATGAGCATACACTACTATGATAGAGATAATGACAAACTTTGATTAAAATGGTGATTAAATATGCAACATAGGAGTGTGGAGGAAGATGACCAAGTAGAAGCCTCTACTGATTGTCACCCCCACCTCCAAATGCACCTTGGACGCAATTTAATCAGCTAAAATTGCATCCAAGTGCAAAGTTGAAGAAATATGAGTTGAAATTTCATTCCTATTATTTGCTGGAACACCAAATCTTAACAAATAAGTACACACAAAAAAGCACCATCATAAGAATCAAAAGTCAAATGAACAATCACAGTGCCTGGTTTTGGCTTTATATCACTGAAAGAGACAGGGAAAAGATAGTCTTGAATCATGAACACCACCCCTTTCCACTTCCTGGTAGCAGAGCTAAGTCAGGAAAAAGAATCTGTGCACTTAGGGGAAGGAGATCACAGTGAATGGAGAATATGGCATTGAACTCAGTGCTGCCCTGTCACAACAGAGAGAAAAGGCATGCCAGGCTCAGCCAGGGTGCACCCACCAAGGGAGCATTTTGACCAGCCCTAGCCAGAGGGCGATTTCCCATCTCAACAGTCAGAACTTGAGTTTCTCAGCAAGCCTCTTCACTGCAGGCTAAAGGCCTCTGGGGTACTAGGTAAACTTGAAAGGCAGCCTAGGACACAAGGACTGTAAGCCGTCTGCAAGTCCTAGTGCTGTGCTGGACTTAGAGCCAGTGAACTAGAGGAGTACATGACCTAGGGAGACACCTGCCTTCGAAATACTGTACAGAGGTATAGTAATCCAAACAGCATGGTACTGGCATACAAACAGATATATAGACCGATGGAACAACATAGAGAACCCAGAAACAAATCCACACACTTACAGTGAACTCATTTTAGACAAAGCTGCCAAGAGCACGCATTGAGGAAAAGACAGTCTCTTTAATAATTGTGCTGGTAAACTGGATATCCACATGCTGAAGAATGGAACTAGACCTCTATCTCTTGCTGTATACAAAATCCAATCAAAATGGATCAAAGGCTCAAATTTAACACCTCAAACTATGAAACTACTGTAAGAAAACATTGGGGAAACTCTCCAGAACACTGGTCTGGGCAAAAATGTCTTGAGTAACACCCCAGAAGCACAGGCAACCAATGCAAAAATGGACAAATCAGATCATATAAAATTAAAAGCTTCCAAACAGCAAAAGAAACAAAAAAAATGAAGAGACAGCCCACCAAATTGGGAGAAAATATTTGCAAACTATCCATATAATGAAGGATTAATAACCAGAATATATAAGGAGCTCAAACAACTCTATAGGAAAAAAAAAATCTAATAATCCAAATAAAACATAGGCAAAAGATCTGAATAGACATTTCTCAGAAGAAGACATACAAATTGCAAACAGGCATATGAGAGGGTGCTCAACATCACTGATCATCAGAGAAATGCAAATCAAAACTACATTGAGATATTCTCTCACCCCAGTTAAAATGGCTTTTATCCAAAAGACAAGCAATAACAAATGCTGGTGAGGATGTGGAGAAAAGGGAACCCTGGTATACTGTTGGTGAGAATGTAAATTAGTACAACCACTATGGAAAACAGTTTGGATTTTTCCTCAAAGAATGAAAAATAGAGCTACCATATGATCTGGCAATCTCTCAGCTGGATATATACCCGAAAGAAAGGAAATTAGTACGTAGAAGAGACATTCGCATTCCCATGTTTGTTGTCCTGGTATTCACAATAGTTAAGATTTGGAAGCAACCTAAGTGTCCACCAACAGATGAATGGATAAAGAAAATGTGATACTTATACACAATGAAGTATTATTCAGCCGTAAAAAAAGGATTAAATCCTGTCATTTCCAAAAACACAGATGGAACTGGAGGTCATTATGTTAAGTGAAATAAGCCAGGCACAGAAAGACAAACATCGCATGTTGTCACTTACTTGTGGAAGCTAAGAAACAATGGAACTCCTGGAGATAGAAAGTAGAAGGATGGTTACTACAGGAGAGTGGTTGGGGGATGAAGGGGAAATGAAGGATTAATGGGTACAAAAAGTAGTTAGAAAGAATGATTTAGACCTAGTATTTGATATCACAACAGGGTGACTATAGTCAATAATAATTTAATTTTATATTTAAGAAAAACTAAAAGAGAATAATTGTATTGTTTGTAACACAATGGATAAATGAGGGGATGGATGCACCATTTATCATCATGTGATTATTAAGTATTTGCATGCCTGTATTAAAGTCTCTCATGTACCCCATAAATATATACATTTACTACATAGCCAGAGAAACTTTAAAAATAAAAAAATGTATGCACAACAGAAAGTTTAATCAATGGGTTTCTGTACTGGAAATACGAAGCTGACAAAAGAAAGAACGTAAGACATCTTGTAGGAGATAAAGAAAAGAGAAAAAACAAAGACATTGATCAAATTAAACCCAATGTATGCATACATGGCTGCTAAACTACATGTTTAAAAAAGAATCCAGGTAATAATTAACACAATATTAAGGACAGAGTTTACTTTTGGGAGGTACGAGCTTATAATGAGGTAGAGTCCCAAAAAAGTCTTTTCCATGCTGGCAATGTTTGATTTCTTGATCTGGGTGGCTTCATTGTATGGCAATTAATCTTTGAAGGTCATATATTCATGCACTTTTCTGTATGATGAGTTCAAAAGTAAGACAAAAACTGTCTAATCAATTGCTCGAGACACTAGCAAGAGGGTGGAATTTGTGTTTGACCTGGAGGAGAATAATTACTCAATAGGGAAATATACAGAAGAGAAACAACCTTTTCTTTAAACGGGAAAAAATGAAAAGATAACTCATATGTGGAAATAGGGCTTGGAAAGGACAGAAAGATGCTGCTAGTTTGCAGCTGCTTAGATAAAAGGGTTATTCAAAGTTCCTAAGGTTGGGTAAATTAAGTTCCCTGCAAAAGTCTTTAAGAAACTGGTAAAATGAGAAAGGAGCAGGAGAATGAAGTAGGCACTACTGGTTATACAAGTGTATGTGTGTGTGAGAGAGAGGGAGAGAGTACACATGTGTCTGTGTGTATGTTTGTGTGTGAATGCACATATGTGTGTGTATATATACATATGACTGAATATATTAAAAGCCAGTGACTATCACCATCGCTCAATGCAATTCATTAATTTCAGAAGACCAAAAAGCAGGAAATCTAGGATGCATTTCTACTAAACTTATTAATATTTTCTAAGTAATTTGATTTTTAAAATAATAGTATGGGTGTAGTGGTTAAGTCTGGCCTTTGAAGCCAGACTACTGGGATCAAATTTCACTTTTCCATTTATTAATAATTTGACTTCTGGGCAAGTTTCTTAGTCTATCTGTGACTTTGCTTTCTCACTACAAAATGGGGATTACAGTCCCTGCCTCACAGGATTGTCATGAGGATTAAATGAAATAATAAATGTTATTTGCTTAACACAATGCCCATAAACATTGGCTATTATTATTCTTGTTACCAGTCATTTCTGTGGGTCTGAGCTCTAAAATGAAAGCGTTGGACTGAACAATTATGAGGGGCCTCTTCCTACTGAAAAATGATGGGATTTCATTCCCATGGCTGTGACTTTGATGTGTTACACTGTCAGAGAGCTAAGAGTAATCAGCTAAAATTGCAGCCAAGTGCAGAATTGAAGAAATATGAATTGAAAATCATTCCCATTATTCTGAGTGCATGATAACATATCCACCAAGAAGAACTAGATATAGTGAAGGTTGACCTCCATCTCCTGCTGATATCTCCAACGAACTGATGAAACTAATCTTTCAAAATAATCCCTCAGATAATGGAATGCTTGATGTTACCTTTGATCAAAGGGTCTGGCAAATAATTCTTTACAAATGTATTATTCAAGAGAAAGAAAATATATACATTTTAATCTTCTTTAGTTTAATAAGAAGTGCTGTCTTTAATATTGACTTTGCTTGTATTTACTGATGACCAGCTGTAACCCCAATGTATTGAGAATGTCCCAGGACTTTTTAGCCATTGACTGCCCATCCCATGCTGTAATCATTGCCGTGATACTCTTTAAGGATGGGTCAAAGATGAAGCAGGAAATGTTTTCCTGTTCCCCACACTCAGAAAATACTGTTGAATTTTTTGTGACAATTAGGTGTATCCTTTGTCTTATAGTCAAGTAGCTTTCCATCTCTCTTTTAGGATAGCAGAAGAAAGAAAGTGTTTATATCTTCACCCTTAGTCACCATGATGTTGCATACTTCAACCCATCTCCTCCAGCCTGCCACATTCAGAAAGCCCCCTTCCATGTCTTAGTCTACAATGCCTTTACATCCCAAACTGGATCAGTGAAGTCAACTGGTTTTGGGTTTGTGCCCAGTAAACTATGTGTAATGCAAAGCTATTTTTAGAAGTTTATTGTGTATATCTGAATTTTCAAAGGTTAAAAAAATTGTTAAATATTGTGAGTGCTGTTTAAATTCCTTTTGTTATCCTCATAGGAAATAAGAAAGAAAATTGTAGTAGTAATAAGTAAATATATTTTTATGAATGTTTCTTCTTTTTGTGGAAACATAAAAAATTTTGTTAAGTGAGACGAGGTTTTTTTTTAAACTGTAATCGATTTTTTTAAATGAAAATCATTTCTACTAAGTTACTACTCTTTCAGGTAACTTTAACTTGAATCTTGACCATGATCTAAAACCAAAAATACCACAATTTTATAAATTCAAAGGCGCATGAAATGTGATAAATTTTATGAAAATAATGGCTTCAATGAAAATATTTACAGAGTATAATCCAGGGAGGTAGAACTGATATATTGTAGGTGCTGGATAGAGATCTCGAAGGGCAGAGATGGGTAAATCTTCTGCCCTTCGTCTGGTTGGTAAGTGGACAGAGGTTGGTAAATCTTCATAAAGTTTCAAAAGATTCACCTTATTGAAATTTACAGGGTGAAATGGGATACTCCTGACAAAGGACAAGTGGCAAAGAAGGGCAATGACAGCCCTGAAATAAAATCACCAAGAGAGGGGAATAACATCTAACCATGTATCCAGTAGGGAGGTCGAGATAAGATGGAAGTTCCACATTTCTGAAGTACTGAACCCCAGAACATGTTCCAGCACCCAAGAGGGAGCCAGCTTGTATGCTGAGAATGTGGTTGTGTAATGAAATAAAAAGAGTAATTGCTGCCCTGGGCTGGTATCATCTCCTTGAATTACTGCAGCCAAGAAAGGAATTTACACTAGCCTCAGTGGCAACCACTGGAACAGAAAACTCGGCCCCAGTGTCAGCACTTTGGGTGTAACAGGAAGCAGTGATGTTCTTCAATATTAAAAGTGGTCATAGCGGTGAAAGCAGGACAACTCCCTGACCATCTGGATTTGAGGTGAGATCTACTTTAGTAGCTCCTTCTGAAACAACTACTTTAAAGATGACTGTGGAGTTCTCCAGCCTCATGGGTTCACGGACCTAGCTGAGGTTGGATCCAGCTCCAAGGCAGGGGTTATCCTTTAGAAGACATGAGTTAGCATCCTGAAGGATTCTTGGACATACCGGGGCAAGGTAAGGGAGGAGGCGAACTTTCTCATAAAGGAAACCTCCACAAAGCCTATTAGCATCCCTGACAGTGAAAAGGAACAACCACATTACATAATATTCAAGGCACACCTAAAGTAAAAAACTGTAAATTTGCAATATTTTTTGGCACTACATTAGGAGTCATATTGATTAAGATAATTTTGCTGAAACTAGTTTTTTTTAACTGCCTACTCTCAAACCAACGTAAACAGTATCCAATCTAAGAACAAATATGAATACTACTCTCATTTGAAGTGAAAATTTAATAACAAAATCCTTCAGGTTAAAATGCTGATCAACCAGCAAGATCACATAAACATTTTAAGTTTATTTATACTGCAGGATAAACATATGTCTAGTGCAAAAAAAAAGTTTTTGACTAAAATTAAATTTGGTAAATCTAGATTACAGTTTTCTTAATAACATCACATCAAAAATAATAATGTGAAAGGGAACTGTAACTAAACTTTAATCAATCACTGCTATATTTCTTTATTATGTTCTTATATGTCCTCGTACCATTAAAGTTCCTCTATTCCATTATACCCCATTTTGTATTTGATTTTTTATGAGAATAAATATAGCTACCTATTAGAATTGCATTTTATTCTACATTTTACTTGAATCCTGGAATGCACTTTCTGTTTTCAAAACTCCAATTATGCTTTCTTTGAAATGAAGATTATCTCCTGCTCTGATTCATGAATTTATTTCTCCTAAGCTTAACCTCATTTTCTATTTTCAAATAAAATATTCCTCCTTCATATATTTTAAGAAAGCTAGAGACTACCCCCTGTTATTGTCAGACATACATAAATTTTTACACCAAACTCTAAGGAGTGATGATTCATGAGTTGGTAATGAAAGTTGTACAGAAGAGCAGCCAGCCCACGATGAGTTCGTGTAGCGAATTTAAAGGCGGAAAATGGGGAAGAAGGGCTCATTCAGTTCCAGTCCATCAAGTTCATAATAAGCAATTAAATATCTGTAATTAAATCTCCATTTACTCAACCAACCAGAACGGCACGTTCAAATCCAGTCTTCAGGGTAAGTAATAAGCTTTATAAAAACTACATTCATTAATTCTGATAATAAAGAATGTAACAAAAACAATAAAAAATAAATGTGTGCTTAAGAGATCTGGTGGCATTTAAGGTCTAGACAGGCTTAACTGAACTCTGAAATTAATACGCACCTGCAGAAATAAAATAAACAACACTAAAAATTAATATGCATTTATTTCAGTACTGGATAAGGGTAGCAATTAATGTGGGCAAGAAAGGGGTTTAAGAATGAAACACCTGTGGGTATTAAAAATGGTAACATACCCCTTTAAAATGATTTCTGTTGCTAGGAACAATATTCAAGACATGTGGAAGAGGGAGATTTATAATATCATAAAAATGTGATTGCTGGACTTTAGTAGCATTCGTAGGTCTCAATAATACCCTTATTCTATATAAGACAAAATCGATTATATGGCTTTCCATAAAAATAATAAACACAAATAAAAACAGTTTCTAATTTGAGTGAAAGTGCTGCTAATAAATGAATGTAAGAGTTACTGTACTAGGGGTTATTGGGCACTCATGTTTCACAAATCTGAATTAGAAACACAGGGTTTAGCAGAAGTGAAAATATGACCCCTGTTTTTCAGTAGCTTACATCATATCTGGAGACTCAAGACCTACAAGACAACAAATTCAGAGCAATTGTAAAGATGTGTGCACACATCCACTTACAAGACACTTTCCTCCCATTATTTCACTAGTCCTATAATTCTCATATAATATTGAAAGAGAGGAGAGCCATTATTGTTATCTGCCTTTTTAAATTGGTAAAACTGAGACAGTGCAAGCTTTTGGGCTTGAAAACCTTCAGTTATTCCATAAAATGATATAATTAAAGAATTGAACAATAAAATCAGGTGCTGAGGTAAGCAGTTATGTACAATATCTTAGTTACAGCTTAAAACAATCCTATGAGATAGAAATATAAACATATTCCCATTTTAGAAATAAGAAAAATAAAGCTTATCAACAACTTGCTTCAGGACACCCAGCCAGTAAGTGATGCAACCTGGATGCAGAATTGTGCCCTCTTTCTGTCTGACTCAGAGATCATGATCTTAACCATTACAGTAGCCCACCCTCCACCATTTACTCTGATCTATGAATTTTGGCGGGTGACTTAACCTCCCTGAGTTTCAGTTTCCCCATGCATAACATGCAATTAACAACACCTATTTCTGCCACTGTTATGTGGATTAAACAGTATGACTTTTGCCCCAGTAAATACTCCATAAAAGATGTTTCTTTCTCTCCCACTTTCTCTTGGGAGATTTTCTAAAGGTTATGCAGCTGTAGATTCAGTGCCAAGATCCATGTCCTCTACTTCTATGCTTTTGGCTTGCCATAAGTCTCTTCCACAATATGCCAGTGCTGTGCAGTAATCACAATAGACATTTCCCTCTGTTCATAACATTTATTGCAATTTCATTACTTATATGCCCAAATCGATGTTATGTAACAGAGAAGAACAAGAAGCTGGTGTTCCTCAACATTCCCTAGGCACTCATTTGAAAAGCTACCTTCTCTGTACGCTATGGAATAAGCAATGATTTTTTTTTTTTGAGGGAGATAAGGGTGAGATGTGCTAACTAAAATAAAATGACATGTTCTACAAACAAAGAAAGTCCTGGAGATTATTGATAATGTACTCAGATTCAGGAACTATACTATGTATGTATATCATTATAACCGTAAGACAACCAGCTGGCAAACTATTGTTTCTAGAGAGGCAGTAGATTTCAATTGACTTGTTTCATTCACTGGGGTTCCCTTTTCTTTTGGTTATTTCTTACTATGCTACCAGAAGTGTTTCAACATTTTCTATGATCTGAAACAAATTGTTTAAGAAAGTGTAATTTACATGCTAAGCCTGTACAAGGACACAAACATAGTAAAATTCTCCATCAGGTAGTAACTTACTAACCAGCCCCAATGGCTAACATATATTAAGATGCAATGAGCTATGTTTGAAATGCATGAGTTGTGTCTTGGTGTTTGAAGACCAGATAATACAGGATCGTAATAATTAGTTGTAAGAATAATCACTTGTAATCACAATAATCACTGGCAATAATGTTAATAACAATAATATTGCATGGTGACAATGCTTCCAGCTCCGACAATAACTGAAAGCCATCCTCCTCTGCTGAGGAACAATAGAAACCAGAGGTGAGAATTTGCACTGAATCTCTGAATTATTCATGACATCATACATGTCACTCTCATCTGTATGTTAAAAAAGAAAAGCCACTAGAGTGTAATAGCACATTAGTGATGCAAATTACCAAAAGGCAGACTTTATTCTGGTTTAGTGATGATTTTCCTAATTCAGTCCACAGAGCATCTTTAGTGAAGTGCCTGTTTTTATTCTTTGCTGTTGCTAGGATTCATTTTGCTTGGCCAGGTCAATGTTTTGGACATCTTTATTTCGCTTAACTCTTATTTATCCATTTTTATCAGCTCCTAATGCACAGCAACATTGATTAAACCAATTTCATAATTCCTCTGAGATGTAGTTAGAGTAAGTTTGCCTCATTTGTACATTTAAAATATGCAAATTTAATAATACATGCACAAATGAGAGAAAAGAGACTATAAAAGTACATGAGAGAGAGAAAGAGGGAGGAATAAAGCAAATGTGGTTAAAATGTTAACATTGGGGAATTTTGTGCTGTTCTTGCAACTTTTCAGTAAGTATTAAATTATGTCACAATAAATAATTAAAAGAAAGAATTACCTTGCAACTCAGCCTGCCATTCTACTAAATGAACACAGGCCATGGAATAAGAGAAGATGGGACATGAGATCTTCAGTTAGCCACAGTTAACGTGTCCTTTATAATGTGAGCATTATGTCATGCTGATTATGACTTTACTGTTTCAAAATATGTATTTCTGGTGTAAAACTATATTTTAAAAATCTTGGCCAGGCACGGTGGCTCACTCCTGTAATCCCAGCACTTTGGGAGGCCAAAGTGGGTGGATCACTTGAGGTCAAGAGTTCAAGGCCAGCCTGGCCAACATGGTGAAAACCATCTCTACTAAAAATACAAAAATTAGCCAGGTGTGGTGGCAGGTGCCTGTAATCCCAGCCGCTTGCGAGGCTGAGGAAGGAAAATCTCTCAAACCCAGAAGGTGAAAATGATCTCACGCCATTGCACTCCAGCCTGGGAGACAGAGCAAGAATCTGTCTCAAAAAAAAAAAAAACAAAAAACAAACAAAAAAAAAACTTGCATATGCATCTTTATTATATGCTTTACACTATATATTTATAACATACAAATTGTTAAACATAGTTATAAAACCCTGTACACTTTAGTTCAATGGTGATTTAAGGTTTTTAATGGCGATTTTGGTTGTATGGGATTTTTGCCTTACATGCTAACTTTAGATCTTGTCCCTAACGAAGATATGACTCCAGTGAACTCTCACTTATAGGATGAAAAAGTAACTTACATGAATTAGTGAGTTAACATTATTGTCTTGATGGCTAGTCTATGCCCATAAAATCAAGAGCATAAAAAATAATCTGTCCAAACCAGCATTTATTCCCTTTCTCCTTTTTGTGCTCTGTGCCCCTTTTGAGCACCCTGCCATCAGAGTGGCTAAAGTGCCCTGATGTCCCTGGTCACCAAATGAAAACACCCAATAAACTTAATGTGCTATATGTCTCAGGATGTTTTATTTGGGGAAGTTGGGGAAGAGGACATGCTGTAGGGAAAAAGTAACAAACAAAAGGAATTCTCTGACAAATCTGAATCATTAACGGGGAAGAAGCTCTGAGCAGGGAGCATTCTGGAGTTCTATGATTATTAATTATGCTGACATACGTATTCTATATATTTCTTGCCCACTTTAACCCCTGCCACCACTAATGTCAAGTTACATTTATTCTAATGTGCCAAGCCTACTACACGTGCACTATGTATATTTTAACACAGGTAAAGATGGCCAGGGAAATTTTTACATTGTATGTCAGAATATGCATCTTTTGGAGATTTGGTTGTTGTTATAGCTATGGTTTAGACTTTGAAATAAATGTAAAATGTAATCAAAAGAGCCTAGGACTAAGAGTTGAAAGAAGTAATACAAATTGCTTGTTACCCAAGTTGCAAAATCTTTCTATGCTTCATTTTCATAAAAGACACGAAGACCATTCAGTGTCTTAATAATTACTTATGCATACTAACCCCTTATGATAATGTTAATAAAAATTTGCCCTACCTAGCTTGTAGTGAGGACCAGAAGAGACAATGTTTATGAAAGTGATTTATAATCTCTAATTACAAAGTAAACACAAACAAGAGACTAACTGTGATGGCTAATTTAACGTGTCAAATTAACTAGGACATTCAGTGTCTAGATAATTGATCAATCATTATTCTAGTTATGTTTGTGGGATGCTTCTGTATGAAACTACCATTTGAACTGGTAGACTGGGTAAAGTAGATTGCCCTACCCAATATGGGTGGGCTTCACCCAATCCTTTGAAGGCCTAGTAAAGGAGAATTTGTATGCGCTCCCTGCCTAACTGTCTTTGAGCTAAGATACGGATCTTCTACTGCCTTCAATCTCTAATTCAGGCTGGAACTTGCACATCAGTTGTCCTGGTTCTCAGGCCTCTGAAGTCAGACTGAAACTATACCATTGACTCTCTGGATCTGCAGCTTGTTTACTACTACTATCTCGGAACTTCTCAGTCTCCATAATCACATCAGTCAATCCTTTAAAATAAATAAATAAATATCCTATTGGTCTTATCTCTGAAGAATCTTGATTAATACACTAAGCATGAAAAATATTTATTTCTTACACCTGTTAGTTGGATAGTTTAAAAGAATAACTAATGGGCTGTTGTGTCAATCAACCAGTTTCATGACAACATCCGTGCCCAGTGATAATCCTGAAAATTCCACACCTTTCTCCTCCACCACATCCTAAAATCACTAAAAGGGCTGAAGATTCCGAGGTGGTATAGGACAATCCCAGGGAAATGCTGAATTTATTTCTAGGATAACCCATTTCCACACAGCTTGTCCTCTTGACCCCTAGACTGCTTCACAGTCTCACAAAAGGAAATGAGATTTCATAGTTTTAAAAATGAGAAATTACAAAGCACCATACTAAGCACAAATTGTCATTATGGATCTATTTTATCTCACTGTGACAATGTCTTATAGATTTCATGTTCCTCTGGAAAAGGTTTCTTTTTGTTCCTGGTCATTACCACACTCTCGATGCTTGTCTTTGCAATAACATAGCTGTAATAATCGTACACTGTCCACTATTTTCACAGGCTTTTTGTTTTGTTTTCTTTAACCTTACCTAAATTAAGTATTTAAGATATTAAATGCCCTCAGCACAAAGTTAAATAAGGAGAAACCAACTGAGACACAGTCCTCATCAATGATAATGAAACACTGTCACAATTTTATTCACTTGTAGGATTCTTATTTCTATAATGCTTCATGTCAGACACAATGGATTAGATTCTCATTGGAAGGGAATAAAAAGGTCTAGGTTAGTCTGCCCTCTAGTGTAGCTCACTGGTTCCTAAAATAAACTGGTGAAACGTGTCCTGGAAGCTGATTGTGCAATTCTGTCAGAATGGCAAGTTGCCATCGTTGCCAGCACCAGATTTTCACATCTCCCTCCTCTTCGGGAGCTGCAGACTTTTCTAGCATCTAATGCTAGCTATATGACCAAATGAAAAGAAATTTATATGAAACATACCCTCCCGAACCTATGCTTGATTGAAGTCAGTGTTACATGGAAATCCTTGACTATGGTTTTTATCATTTATTCCCATTTCAGGAGAACACAGATACAAATCAATAAAAGAGCATCTTTTTGAGTCTGAAATAAGGGCTTTGGGAAGGACTTCTGAAATAGAGCAATTTAGTCCAAGAACTGTTACCTGCATGGGCTAATCTCTTTGGGACAGTCTGTTCTGGTCACCTAGTAAAGCACCCTGCTCCTTGGCTGGCCCTTCTGATGGTGAGTTGCTGCAGTGTGGATCTGATGTTGGACTCCAGGAGCCAGGCGAGCAAGGAAGAAATAGCTTTGCCTTCCCTGTTTTACATCTTCCCTTGAATTTTGCTTTACAGTTAAAAACTAACATGCCTTGGGGGATAGCTTTTGATAACTCCGCAGTTTTTCAACTTCATAAACACCTTTTGTGTTTTACAAGAAAGTCTAATTTTTGCAAGTGATGTGCTTGTATAGGTCTGAAAGCGTTCCTGTTAGAAATCAGTTCCAAAGCCATTTCAAACAAATAAATACAATGTAAAATTATCTTCTCAAAAAATTTTTTTCAAGGCCTCATGATATGTTTACCTGGAAAACTAAAATGTCTCGCTTGATCCCAATCTGTTCCATACTTCCCTGCTCTTTTCCACACCCTCTTGGTCCATGTCCCAAAGCAATTTGGCTAAGTGGTGATAGATAGTTTTTGTTTCTAGGCACCCCCTAACCACTACCCATTTCAGTAAATACCAGGTCCTGACCTTTACAAATAAAAATTTTTTTAAAATGCCCCTTTTCAATTACAGATTATATGCAAATTATATTTATATGCAAATTATATGTACATGCAAATTATATGCATATATGCATATACATATATTATAAGTCCACAAAACATAAAAATGTCCTTCTATTTAAATTTCTGTTGTTAAAGCCAGCAGTTCAGTAGGGCTTAGTGTGTTGACCCATGGAGCACACCAGCCCCCAAGAGCACCATCCACAGACTTACCTGATTGATTGCTGGCATAAGGCATTCCCATCACAGATTTACCTGATTGATTGTTGGCATAAGGCCTTCCTTAAACCACCAAGTTGTGTTTCTTCACAGTTGAAGTATAGGTACAACTTTGATCTATTTTCTAATTGTCCTTTCCTGACAGCAATATAACCCCAACACATACACAGGATTTTAGGCTGTAACAATACTCTTTAAGCTGAGTGAAAAGGAATTTAAAAAGAGAGTCAATATGAAGAAGCAGGCAGCACTAGGAGTCAACAGACCTCGATCCTAACTGTGGGCCTGTTTCCAGCTAAGCTGTTAACTTGAGCAAGTCACTTTACTATCCTGGAGACATCTTTTCCTCATCTGTCGTCGGGGTGGGCTAGACCTAGATTAAACCAGAGGTATCTGAACTTTCATCTGCAGACTTCCTGTCCTTATCATATGGCCTTTATGGCCACATCTGTGTTTCAGTGTGTTTGAGACTCAAAATATAACAGATCTCAGACAGATTCGCCAATCCAGGGACAGTGTTACCCAAATATACCATGTTCTCACTGACTCTAGTTCCCAGTCTAATCTACACCCATGGCATGTTTGCCATTTACTGCAATGAGTTTCCAGCTTGTTTTTTTTTTTTGCTCAAGTCTCTGAAAGACATTATGAGTTTAATCATTGTCATAAAAAGAAAATGAAAAATTGCAGGCTTTCTGATTAGCGTTTAACGTATTTTTTTCATACAATTTCAAGAGCACATAAAACTCACTTGTTTCCTATCAGCATTTCCCCTTGCCCCTTTAGTTTGCTGACATGTGATTTTCAAGTCAGTTTTGGAAATCTGAAACCTGTTAGAGATTGCAGATGCCAAGATCTGCATGACCACTATAGTTTTGGCAAGGTCTGCTCTTTAAAGACAACAAAGGCAGTAAATAGAAATCTTGCTTTCCTCTGACTCTATTCTTTTTCAAAAGAAAAAAATGTCTTTGTGAATGCATGGCGTTTAACAAGATTTCTAGACCTTCTTGCTTTAGACCATTTTTGTTCTTAGTTTTTATTCAACAGGGCATTTGGGCTTTTCATCTTGAGAACCATAAGCTTATTTCTGTTACCAGCTTCAACTAAGAGCACAGCCTTGTCTGTATTCTCTTTAATGTCTGTGATTCTCTTTAATAAAACTAATCATCTAAGTGCCAATGGTTGGCAGCAATAAAAATATGTTTCTGCCAATATGAACAACTATTTGACTAATTTGAACCCTAACCCTGGCCAAATCCCTTAATCTTCATGTCGTTTAAGTCAGCTTGTAAAGAGGCAACAAAAAAAAAAAGAAGAAGAAAAAAAGAGGTACAGCTAAATAAGCATGTCGATGAAAAGAACGAGACATCTGACTTAGGGCTTGGGGAAATGGAGGCATCTGAGGCCTTCAAGATTGGGTATAATTGTAATGGAGAGAAATGGGAGAGACAGAAGTGGGGCAGGAATATTAAAAGCAAATGTGTAGAGATGAGAAGGAGAAAAACGTGTTGATGAACACCCAGATGTTCAGTTTCCTTACAGACTTACTGTATGGTGACATTACATACTGAGAGATGGAGTTGGAAAGGTGGTTTGTAGTTTAAATTGGAGAAGATGAAAGAATGGTCTTTACTTCACCAGAGAACAATGGAGAATCAGTGAAAGACCGAAGTAAAGAAGTAACTCCAAACCATCCAGAGCAATAGGCAGATGTGTTCAAGGAAGATTAAAAAGGGAAGAAAGGATAACATCCAGCCAGGTAGAAAAAGTATGGCAATGGGCTAAGGGAAAGGTAATGAGGCAGAGGGAATGAAAATGTGAAAACAGAAATACGGACCAGAGCCCCTCCTAGGATGCAAGGGGTCACAGGCATTTTTTTTTTTTTGCAAGGCCCTTCTCTATGTAAACTATCTGATCTTTAAAAAACATTTTACAAAATTTATAGACCTAAGTAAAATGTAGCTACGTACTGAAGAGGCACATATACATTACTTAATTGTCTAGTCAGTGCATATGGAGACTGCAGTGTTCAGGAACCATTTCTTCCTTTTCTTTATTGTCATAGGCACTGTTTCTACCTAATTTCCTACCTCCCCCTATAATAAAAAAGGAGCAAACTGCAAATGCAAAGCCAGGGCTCTTCAGAATCTATATTGAAACAATATTGCTCTTCTTGCCACTGGTTTCCTAGCATCATTTATTTAATGCTGTTAGATCATTATTCAAGATGCTGCACCATCCATTGTGCTTCCTGAGAGTAATGGATTCCAGCAATAATCTCAAATATTGTTACTATTCTTTGTTAATGGTGCAAATTTCAATCAGTTTGTGGGAAAATGTTAGCAATAAGTCATATCCTGATCATTTGGATTTTATGCTGTAAATGTAGAATTCGTCCTTCAACCGTATTTTTCTCTTGAATTCTTTATAATAATTTTATTCATGGAATGTGATTTCTTTCCAACTTTTTTTCCCCATAAACAGCAATAGAAAGGATAGGTAAGAAGCCCCATGGGCAGATCGAGAATAGTTGTTCCATTCCTGCAAGAAATATACATCCCTCATCTACATTGGCTTAAGACTGTCTCAGGAGAAGACGATGTCTCCACATTGATTAGAAGCAAGAAAGGATGTCAGTCAGAAAGCCTTGTTGGCACTGTAGAGAAGTAATCTTGAAAGCCTTCAAATGTGTTAGGTGCAGCCAACCCAGAAGATCTCTGACATGGAGCACCAAGCTGTGGATGGATGGAGGGACCACCCTGAATGCCAGCAGTGGGAGACACATAGGGTGAAGGGGGCTGCCACCATTCCCACCGCAGCCATGATCAGAACAGGGATAGGTGAAACCCAACGCATGGCTCACACACATTGTTGGTGATAGGCCAAAGGCCAGAATTCATCTTGTGTATTACTTGGGTAGGACTAACTCAAAATCAGTTCATCAGCATCATTCTTGTAGCCAAGCTTGTATGATCTCATGAAAGAAATATCGCGCTAACTGGCAGGAGTGATATCTTCCTTAAGGTGACTTCAGAGTCAGAAGTCCCAAAGATCCTTAGGGCATTGTGTTGATTCCTGGAAAATGAAAGTCAGAGAATGTACTGTGGGAAGAAATAGGGACCTGGTATCACAGGGGCCCTCTACTGGGCTTGGGACACCTCCTGGAATAGCACTAACAGTTGCAGACCGCTCCAGGAACCAGAGGGATACGTAGAGAAAGTTGAGGAAGCCACTGTAAAGCAGGAGGCTCTGCTGTGTGGGACGCACAGCAGGAGCTCCACTTGCCCAGATGTAAGGGAAAAACTTTGAGGGACATAAGGAATGAGTAATAAGCTCTGAAGATTGCACACAAAGTGGAGAGAGAGAGAGAGAGACATTGAAGAGGGCACCAAAGTTCTGAGTCTGCATACTGAATAATCTGTAATGCCATTGGTCAGTGCTGCAGACCGTTTGTACCTCTGAGACCTTTCAACAAAATGAAAGAAAATAAATATGATCATGCTAAATTACTTGACCTCTCTGTGTCTCCATTTTTATCTGCAAAATGGAAGGAATAAGGTTTTGCATGTCTATTAAGAGCACTGAGATAATATTTGTAAATCACTTAGAACAGTCCTTGCACAAAGTAAGTACTATTTAAGTGACTGATAAATACAGGTTTTACTTTTTCTGAACCTTCCTTTCCATATACACAACATAAACGAGGGTGCTAAAGAATCTCACAGTTTACCAGAATATTAAAGCCTCAACATACAACTACCTTATCCTTCTAGACGCTCCTTCTTTCTTCTTTTGAGAAGGGGAACAATTGGAAATGGAATTTTGTCCTGCTTTAAATATTGGTCTTCAGGTACATTTTGATCATCTCCCATTAATATTGTAGCTGAGAGCCAAGCTCAAATGTTTGATATCCCTTGCTTTCAAAGGCCTCTACTCTTACAGTACAAATCAAGAGATTTGGTGCACCATTTGTATCTGTAGTAGAAAATGATGAGCTAAGATTTTTCTTTTTCTTCCTCTACCATAGCATCAATTCTATTTTACCTTAAAGAATACACATATTTCAATATCTGTCTGCTCTTGTTAGACTGTAAGTTCCTTGTTGTCTGGGGCTATGTTGTTTTCATCTCTCTATTCCTCAGCAGTGGATAGCAGTGTTTACACAAAGTACCTATTGACTGGCTCTTTGCTGAGCAAATTGATTCAGGAAAAACACACAAATGACACGTGTGTACAAATACTTTCAAGTCGATGAATAACTGGATCCCTTGTAAAAAACCAGAAACAGTCTGCTTGAGGGTATGTGGCTGGGCCCTTCAGCTGTGACAGTGTCTGAATCACCTGTTTTGTCTGAAGACTGAACTTTTAACCTCAGCCCCACATCTCAGCTCAATGTAATGATGTAAATGAAGCCATGCGGTCGAGCAGTTCTAACAAATAGCACTGCTATTTCTTCTGCTGCCTTAAACACTTAAGTTTCATGTGACTGCAGAGTTAGAATGATTTGAAATATGTTTCCAAAAGCTTGCCTCTGCCTTCTTTGGAAATAAGTCATATCCAGCTGCAGTTCCTGCCACATCATAGTATACAAATGAAACACATTTAACTTTGTTTTCTATTAACATCAAAAATCTGAGTTCTGAATTCTGACCAACCATTAATAATATCAGAATTAAAGCAGAAAAGACCTCAGAAATCAGCTCATAGAGTTTCTTATTTTTCCTGATAAAGATCCATTGATAAAGAGGCACAGTAACTGGCGTACTTATCTATACAGTTGAGCAAATTACATTGCAAGAACTGTGCAGATGACAAAAAATGAATATTTAGTTTACATCTTATACATAGAATTTTCATCTGGGGATAAAATTGTCAACTTTTTGTTGGTTTCTGACATCCTATTCCCTCCTGGTTTTCTTCCAAATTCTTGGCCTCATTTTCTGAGTTTGCGTCCTCCCTTCTGGTATCCTATAAATGCTGATGTTAGGGGCATGTCTATTCTTTTCTATTCTTGCTTTGCCTCCCTCTCTTCTGTTGAACCCATCTACCCCAGTGGCTTCACTAACAATTGTACTTCAATAGCTTCCAAACATCTAATTTCAACCCAGAACTTCCTCCTGAGCCATAGACTCTTTTGCCTTGAAAAAACATCCCTACTTGACTATCTTCAAATACATCACATTCAAGATATAGTGAAAAATCTTTAACGCATAGCATTGGGAATTCTCACAATTTGACTCTGGCTTCCTCTAGGTTCATACTTCATCCCTTTTCCCTTCATATCTACCCAATCATTTATTTTATTTTTATTTTTATTTATTTATTTTGAGATGGAGTCTCACTCTATCATCCAGGCTGGAGTGCAGTGGCACAATCTTGGCTCACTGCAACCTCTGCCTCTGGAGTTCAAGCAATTCTTCTGCCTCAGCCTCCCTAATAGTTGGGACTACAGGTGAGTGCCACCACACCCAGCTAATTTTTTTTATTGTTAGTAGAGACGTTTTTCACCATGTTAGCCAGGATGTTCTCGATCTCCTGACCTTGTGATCCACCCGCCTCAGCCTCCAAAAGTGCTGGGATTATAGGTGTGAGCCAACACGCCTAGCCTAGCCAATCATTCATAACAAACTGCCTGCATGTCCTTAGATGCACGGTATCCTTACACTTCCCATTTCTTTGTATTTGGTACACCTTCTGCCTGGAAGCTTCTTGTGCCTCCTTTGCCTGGTGAAATAGTATTCAACTTTCCAAGCACAGCTCAAAAGTCGTCTGCTCCAAGCTGTCTCCATGCCTTCCAAATCTCTGTTGGTACTTCTCTCATGTCTCACGTGTTACCATTGATCACTTGGTCAAGGTGGTGTTAGACAGCTTTCTTCACTGTAATGTTACTATTTCTCTTTTTATATCTAAGAACTATGAAGAGCGGGACCCTTTGAGACTATATAAACAGCCTATTGGTTGTAAAACTTTAACCTACCACTTTTGCTGTCTGCTGATGATTTTATAATACCATCATTCCTTCTATACGTCAATGACATACTCTTTGCTCCTACTGATTTATTTTTCATTGACTTATTTACAAATGTATGGATTAATTGATTCTTATTTTATTCAATGAGTTATAATTCATTATATTATTATTAATCTTGATGCTAAAATTATCCCTGATCTGCTCAGTGGGAGCCCCTTCAAGTTGGCCCCTTTTTCCTTTTGACATTACCCCATTATTTGTCGAGCACTTCTTTACCTTCTTGCACAAAAAAAATTCTAGATTTATACTGTACTTTCTCTTGCATAGTACTGGATTCACCATTTCTCCAAGATTTTTAAAATATCAGCTTTGCTGAGTCATAATTCACATACAATAAACTACCAATTTTAATTGTACAGTCCAATGTGTATGCAGTTTTGTAACCATGGCCCAAGTCAAGTCATTTTCATTGCTTTTCCTGTACCTCTTTGCTGTTAATCCTCCACACCCCTTGGCTCCTGGCAAAACTTATCTGCTTTCTGTCACTATAGTTCTGCCATTTATAGAATTTTATGTAAATGACATCATACAGTATCTGATTTTTTTGTCTGGCTCTTTCATTTAGCATAATGCTTGTGAGATTTATCCATGTTGTTGCATACAACAGTAGTCTGTTCCTTTTTCTTGATGAATAGTAGCCTGTTATGTGGGTATATCTCAGTTGGTTCAAGGTTATTATGAATAAAAATGCTATGCACATTCACATACAAGTCTTTACATGGACATAGGTTTTTACTTTTCTTGGTAAGATATATATGGCAAGTGATGGTTTAACTTTCTAATAACTATCCTAACTTCATCCATACTGACTGCCATTTTGCATTCCTACCAGTGACATATGAGAATTCCAGTTGCTCCATACTCTAGCCAACAATGGATATTGTCCGCCTTTTTAAGTTTAGCTCTTTAGTGCATGACTCAGGATATTTTACTGTCATTTTAATTTACATTTTTCAAATGATTAGTGATAGTGAGCATCCTTTGCTGTGTTTACTTTTCCATTTGTATGTTTTTTGGATAAGTATATGTCTAAATCTCTGCCCATCTTTTAGTTGAGTTGTTTCTGTGCTTGTTATTGAGATTAAGTATTCTGTATGTATTCTGGGTACAAATCCTTTATCAGATATGTGCTTTGAAAACACTGTCTTCCAGTCTGTGGCTTAGCCACCATTTTCAAAATCATAACTTGTGAAAGGCAAAAATTTTGATTTTGATAAATAAATTATTTATTTATTTATTTATTTAGAGACAGAGTTTTGCTCTTGTTGCCCAGGCTGGAGTGCAATGGTGTGATCTCAGCTCACTGCAACCCCCACCTCCTGGGTTCAAATGATTCTCCTGCCTCAGCCTCCCTAGTAGCTGGAATTACAGGTGCCTGCCACCACACTCAGCTAATTTTTTATATTTTTAGTAGAGATGGGGTTTCACCATGTTGGGCATGTCGGTCTCAAACTCCTGAACTCAGGTGATGCACCTGCCTCATCTTCCCAAAATGCCAGGATTACAGGTGTGAGCTGCTGTGCCTGGCCCATTTTATTTTACAGTTCACAATTTTGTGTCCTAAGAAATCTGTCTCACAAGTCCTTGTGTTGTTTTAGTGGTTGCTTTAAATTTACAGTATACATCTTTAACATATCACAGTCTACCTCCCAATTATACTATAACAAGTTATATATATTATCAGGACCTTCCAGCAGTGTACTTCCATTTCCTCTCTCTTCTCTTTTGTGCTATTGTTGGCATATATTTCAACTCTGCATGTTATAAGCCCTGCAATACATTGTTATTATTTTTGCTTTAGTAGGTATCATTTGATGAGATTAAAAATGAGAGCAAAATATTTTTATACATACATACATGGTTACCATCTCTGCAGGTTTTTACTCCTTTGTGGAAATCAAATCTTTCATCTGGTATCATTTTCACTAGAAAAAAAAATTCCTTTAACATTTCCCATAGAGCCAGACTGCTGGTTATGAATTCTTTCCTATTTGGTTGATCTGAAAAAAACACCTTTATTTTGCCTTATTTTTGAAAGACATTTTTTCTAGGATAGAATTCTAGGTTGGAAATATTGTACTTCAGCTCGTTATAAATGTTGTTCCATTGTCCTCTTTCCTGTCTGGTTTCCTGCAAGAAGTGTTGTAACTCTTCTAAACAATTCAGTATTGTGCTTATTAGATTCAGTCAAGTGGTAGGGTAGCAGAGAAGAAAAGCTCAGACGTGGATGATGAATCCATATCTGAAGTATTTATGTTAGTAAACATAGGGATAATGGGAAATTGGTTTGTAAGTCTAGGGAGAGTAGAGTGACTGACACATACAATGACTTTTTTTTCTGCTGCAGTCTGAAGTCTTAAAAATTCTCTTCCTAAGGACAGGTCTTCTCACTGAGTAACTAAGTATAACTACCAATGTATATGATAAGAATGAACTGCTGGGTGTGGTCGCTCAGGTCTGTAATCCTAGCGCTTTGGGAGGCCATGGTGGGTGGATGGCTTTATTCCAGGAGTTCAAGACCAACCTGGGCAACATATCAAAACCCCATCTCTACAAAAAAAAATTAGCCAGGTGTGGTCGTATGCACCTGTAGTCCCAGCTACTTGGGAGAGGCAGGAGGATTACTTGAACCTGGGAGGTCAGGGCTGGAGTGAGCCAAGATTGCACCACTGCACTCCGGCTGAGGTGACAAAGTGATACCCTATATAAAAAAAAAAAAAAAAAAAAAAAAAAAAAAGAATAAACTAATATGGTCCCAAGGAAAATAAACCATATTTATATTTCTAATAGATACTGGAGACATATCAAAGAAAGGAAGGAGAAAGGTTAAAATTGTGGCTATAGAAAAGTAAACCTAATTACATCTATTTATAATGAGTATTTATGTACAATGGTCTTAGGGCACGCCTATGTGACAGATTAAGTTCTTTAAAAATTCAAATGTTTTCAATCATCAACTTTTAAAATGATTGCTTATCCTTCTGCTAAACTTTTAATATCTTATTTTAATACCTGCAGTGGGGAGGCAGTACCTTGAGGCGGGAAGGGGACCCCCAGCTGGGGGACTTATATGTTAATATCTCATATTTAATACTGATTTTAAAACAATATGAAAAAATTTCCTATGTTTATATGAACTATTTGGTGACTATAAAGATCCTTCTTTTGCAATTTAAGATATTGCCATTTCTCAATGTTTAAAGCAATGGTTCTCAAACTTCCATATACATAAAAATCTCCTGGAGAATTTGTTTAGAATGCAGATTCTCTGACTGTCTCTAAACATTGATTCATTAAGAGAGAGTGAAGTTTAATAGAAAGTGCCAACAAGCATCTCTGAGAATTTTTATACAGGTGATATGCAGAGCACGCTTTGAGAAACACTGTTGAATTTGAACTGACTAGTGGAAACATGTAGATTCAAGGGATATAAACTGGTTTGCATCTTTCCTCTAAGAGGAAGCTCACTTCTTTCCTCTAAAAAGAAGTCTAAGTCTGAATTTTCGGAAAATATTCTAGTTTAGATTTATATTTTAACCAGAGTAGGCTTTCAGATGATTGGTTATACTTGAGATTGGATGAAGTGTCAGACTCTTCACATTCATTATCACTAAGGTAGGTATTATTGTCTGTTTTTTATTTTTTTATTTTTTTAGACAGGGTCTCACTCTGTCACCCAGGCTGGAGTGCAGTGGTGCAATCTGGGCTCACTACAACTTCCACCTTGAAGGCTTAAGCAATCCTCCCAGCTCAGCCTCTAGAGGAGCTGTAACTACAGGCACATGCCACAATGCCTGTTCTATTAGTCCATTTTTACACTGCTGATAAAAACATACCTGAGACTGGGCAATTTTCAAAAGAAAGAGGTTTAATGGACTCACAGTTCCACGTGGCTGGGGAGGCCTCACAATCATGGCAGAAGGCAAAAGTCATGTCTCACATGGCAGCAGACAAGAGAATGAGAACCAAATGAAAGGGGCTTCCCCTTTAAAAACCATCAGATCTCGTGGGACTTGCTACCATGAGCACAGTACAGGGAAGCTGCTCCCATGATTCAACTATCTCCCACTAGGTCCCTCTCGCAACACAAGGGATTTATGGGAGCTACAATTCAAGATGAGATTTGGGTGGGGACACACAGCCAAGTCATATCACCTGGCTGATTTTTGTATTTTTCTGTAGAGATGGGATTTTATCCTGTTATCCCAGGCTGATCTTGAACTCCTGGGCTCAAGCAATCTGTTCACCTTGGCCTCCCAAAGAACTGGGATTACAGGATAAGCCACTGCACTTGTCCTCTATTGTCTTATTTTAATGCAAAAGATGGCTGAGAGATGTGAAATAACTTGACCAAGGTTACACAGCCAATAAATATGAGAGCTGGATCTCAAGCCCAGAGATATGTGACCCAAAACCTGTGTTTTCTCTGCAGCCTCTGCCTACCATCCTCATGTTTTCCAGTTACAGGAATGAGAAACTGTGAGCTACCACCTTAAAAGTAACTCACAAGTCTAGTCCCCTACTCTTATCTTGGAAAATGTATGTTATTAAAATAAAACAAGTAAAGCCAAGAAAAATAAGGCTGTTGTTTTCTGAATCATTAAGAAAGAAAAAGCTTTATAAAATTGACCAGAACATGCTGATTAATTCTTCTTTCCCAGTACTGATTACTCTGTATTATCATTTTCTGCATAACATATCTTTCTTTCAAGTTAGAAACTGAGTTTCTCTGGTTCAGGATATAGGTCTTATTTATCTCTGTGTCTAGCCACCAGCACCATAATCACATTGACAAGTTACTCATAGTAGATACCAATAGCTTACAAGAAATGTCTTTACAAACTTCACTACCTGATTTACTAAGAAATATGATAGAGGACATTGTTTATCATATTTCTCAGTATTTCTTACATGACACCCCATAAAATAAATTTCTTTCAAAGTGAAGCGCTGGAAACTTTTTTCTGTGCTTCAGAAATTAGTATGCTTTCTCTTAATAGGCAATATGAATTATACAAATGAAACAGAAGTTCTTATTATTGCCTCAGTTTCCAGTAAATCCAGAGCCAAATTTGTGGCTCAACTTTATAATTCTGTATAGCCTGAAAATTTCTGCTTTAAATGTCTATTGATCTTAGCCTTATATTCTAATTTTTCTTATTTTTATTTTTATTTAAATGTATGTAACCTTACAGGTTATCTCAACTATTTTGTGAAACAAAGTAAATTGTAAGTAAATTGCCCATGCTTAGCTGTATTACTTAATAACACATTGGCTTCTCTAACAGCCCTTGTATTAGTCCCTTTTCACGCTGCTGATAAAGACATATCTGAGACTGGGCAATTTACAAAAGAAAGAAGTTTAACGGACTTATAGTTCAATGTGGCTAGGAAGGCCTCATAATCGTGGCCGAAGGCGAAAGACACCTCTTACATGGCAGCAGCAAGAGAGAGAATGAGAATCAAGTGAAAAGGGTTTCCCCTTATGACACCCTCAGATCTCATGAGACTTATCCACTACCACGAGTACAGTATGGGAGAAACTGCCCCCACGATTCAATTATCTCCCATCAGGTCCCTCCCATAACACTTGGGAATTATAGGAACTACAATTAAAGATGAGATTTGTGTGGGGACACAGCCAAACCATATCATTCTGCCCGCTGCCCCTCAGAAATCTCATGTCCTCATATTTCAAAACCAATCATGCCTTCTCAACAGCTCCCCAAAGTCTCAACTCATTTCAGCATTAACTAGAAAGTCCAAAGTCTTATCTGAGAAAAGGCAAGCCCGTTCTACCTATAAGCCTGTAAAATCAAAAGCAAGTTAGTTACTTCCTAGACAAAATGGGGGTACAGGCATTGGGTAAAAACAGTCATTCCAAATGGTAGAAATTAGCCAAAACAAAGGGGCTACAGGCCCTATGCAAGTCTGAAATCCAATGAGGCAGTCAAATCTTAAAGTCCCAAAATGATCTTCTTTGACTCTATGTCTCACATCTGAGTCATGCTGATGCAAGAGTTAGTTTCCCATGGTCTTAGGCAGCTCCGCCTCTGTGGCTTTGCAGGGTTCAGCCTCCCTCCTGGCTGCTTTCATGGGCTACCATTGGGTGTCTGTGGCTTTTCCAGTTGCACAGCAAAAGCTGTTGGTGGATCTACCACTGTGGGGGCTGGAGGATGGTGGCTCTCTTCTCACAGCTCCACTAGGCAGTGCCCCAGTAGTGACTCTGTGTTGGCTCCAACCCCATATTTCCCTTCTGCACTGCCCTAGCCAAGGTTCTCAATGGTGGCCCTGCCCCTGCAGCAAACATCTGCTTGGGCATCCAGGCATTTCAATACATCCTCTGAAATCTTGATGGAGGTTCCCAAACCCCAATTCTTGACTTTGGTGCACTTGCAGGCTCAACACCATGTGGAAGCTGCCAAGGCTTGGGGCTTGCACCCTCTGAAGCCATAGCCTGAGTTCTACATTGACCCCTTTCAGCCATGGCTGGAGCAGCTGCGACACAGGACACCAAGTCCTTAAGCTGCACACAGCCCAGGGATTCTGGGCCCAGCCCACAAAACCATTTTATGCTCCTAGGCCTTCAGGCCTGTGATGGGAAGGGCTGCTGTGAAGACCTCTGACATGCCCTGGAGACATTTTCCCCACTGTCCTGGGGATTAACATTAGGCTCCTCATTACTTCTGCAAATTTCTGCAGCCAGCTTGAATTTTTCCTCAGAAAATGGGATTTTCTTTTCTATCACATTGTCAGCCTGCAAATTTTCTGAACTTTTTTGCTCCTTCTCTTATAAAACTAAATGCCTTTAACAGCTCTCAAGTCATGTTTTGAATGCTTTGCTGCTTAGAAATTTCTTCTGCCAGATACCCTAAATCATCTCTCTCAAGTTCAAAGTTCCACAAATCTCTAGGGCAGAAGCAAAATGCTGCCAGTCTCTTTGCTAAGACATAACAAGAGTCACATTTGCTCCAGTTCCCAAAAAGTTCCTCATCTCTGTCTGAGACCACCTCAGCCTGGATTTCATTGCCCATGTCTTTATCAGCATTTTGGTCGAAGCCATGCAACAAGTCTCTAGGGAGTTCTGAAATTTCCCACATTTTCCTATCATCTTCTGAGCCCTCCCAACTGTTCCAACCTCTGTCTATTACCCAGTTCCAAAATCACTTCCACATTTTCAGGTATCTTTTCAGCAGCGCCTCACTCTGCTGGTACCAATTTACAGTACAGTCCGTTTTCATGCTGCTGATAAAGACATACCCAAGACTGGGAAGATAAAGAGGTTTAATGGACTTACAGTTCCACATGGCTGGGGAGGCCTCATAATCATAGCAGAAGACAAGGAGGAACAAGTCCCATCTTATATGGATGGTGGCAGGCAAAGAGAGAGAGCTTGTGCAGGGGAACTCCTATTTATAAAACCATCAGATCTCATGACACTTATCCAGTATCACAAGAACAGCATAAGAAAGACCTGCCCCCATGATTAAGTTACCTTATACTGGGTCCCTCCCATGACATATGGGAATTGTAGGAGTTACAATTACAGATGATATTTGGGTGGGGACAGAGCCAAACCATATCACCCCTCAAATCTTTACACAATAGAGTTGTATTTCTCACACATTAATTTCCTTGTGTAGTAGCCTTTCACATGATTATGTAGGGACCTAGGCTCCTTCCTCCAGGATCTTGGAGACAGTCACATTCCACTGGTATATGGAGACAAGACTAGGGAAAGATATGTCTTCACATTTCACTGTGAAGAAACTAGACACTAGGCTCCACCTATGCCTGGTATTAAGGGAAATCTAGATCCTAGGTGGACAGCAGCCTCCCAGTACCCACTTCTACTCTACGGAAAGGGAACACAAATCTTTGTTGATGACCTAATTAGTCCTGTTACCTATTTGAAAGATATTCCAAAATATTGTGGCATGATTTAGAGGGATGCTTATACAACCAGAACCTCTTTATGTGGCAGCACAGTCATTTTGTGCAAAACCTGCCCATGGACCTTGCATTAATATTATTTAATCAACATGTATAATGCTTACATGGCAGTGCCTATGAGTTGAAATTCCTACACAAAACATATCAAGTTAAGTGTCTTGTATGACCTCAAGCTGCCAATTGAAGTTTCTTGGTCATGGTGTATAAGCCAACAGAAGGTGTTTGTTAATGACTGGCCTCCAGTTGCTTAATTCAGAACTGTGGACAGTAGGCTGAGCAGATGGCTGAGGGGGTTTGGGTTACGTGGGCCATGAAGACAGTTGTCAGTGTGGTAGCAGGAGCTCTACAGAAAGTATCTTGATTCCTTCTAATTCTGCAAAAAGCAATGAGGCAGAGGGCCTGAGGCTGATTGTCCGATTTAGGCCAAAGAACATCAAATTATGACATAAGGAGGACCAACAGTCCTTGAGTTTTAGTCTCCAGGGCTGCAACGACTTAACAGCAAAGTTAATTCTCCAAAATGTCAGAGTTGCGTATTTCTGGTTAGATGCCAAATAGACACAGCTATAGGCTTGCTTAGCTACACCATTGGGATCTACAATATTCCCTAATGTCTCTTCAAACACAGCCCTCTCTTTACATTGGGTCTTACTTCTTAAAAATTACCTAGTTTATAGGAAAAGACTACCAAAAGAAGCTCATCCTACTTTGTTTCCTTCATATTCTCTTAGAATATTACAGGAGGTAGAAGAATGGTCATACATCCCACTTTTCCTGGTTAATGCCTGTGGAGCAGTATAAGAGTTAATAACACTCCCTTTTAATCCCAATATATCCTAGTTTGCTCAGTACACTATTATCAGTTGTGAATCCATGACTAGAACTTAGTTCTCTGACTCATGGCATAGTGCTCCTTCTACAATATAAAGTTATTTTTAATCATAACCAAACATCAACATTAAGGGAAGTAAGTATGGGGTGTGTACAACACTCCCTTCCTCCTTCTGGGTTACTAGACATTTATAAAGGTGAATCAGAGTAGAATGGAGAATGATTCTGCCTTTCTAAGAATTGGGATAAAGTAAGCAAATCTGGAAGGCTGTCCCTTCTTTAACCTCAGGGTAAGCTCCAACATTCATCTTAAGTTTGAAAATAATGTCAATTCAATTCACAACTAAATTGAAAGAAAATCCAGACCCAGACTCATGAATCCACTGCTGCTATTCAACCTAGGCCATTGTTTGCAGAGCTATATAACTGCTAGCCTCACACCACATCATCTATTAAGAAGGTCTGGGCATGGTGGCTCATGCCTGTAATTCTAACACTTTGGGAGGCTGAACCAGACAGATCACAAGGTCAGGAGTTCGAGACCAGTATGACCAACATGGTGAAACCCCATCTCTACTAAAAATACAAAAATTAGTCAGGCGTAGTGGTGCACACCTGTAATCCTAGCTACTCAGGAGGCTGAGGCAGGAGAATTACTTGAATCCGGGAGTCGGAGGTTGCAGTGAGCTCAGATTGCACCACTGCACTCCAGCCTGGGCGACAGAGTGGAAAAACAAAACAAAAAAAGAAGGAGGTCCATAAGTGACACAGTGTCCTTAGTGTTCCCCTTAACAGTTTATAAGACTAGAGCATGGCATAGTGTTTCTCCAGTTTGTCACAGCAGATAATTGAATGTTAGGTTATTTGCTGCCATATGCCAGAAGGAACACAGCTAATGATTTGAGAGCCAAGATCACAACCAGACTATAGCGATCCAGAAGCTGAACCCAGGCAGGAATGGGGAAAATAAAAGAAATGCGCTCTACCTTTCAACATGTTTTCCTGCCATTTCTTTATACTTGTCACTGGTTAAATGTCGCAGTGCTCAATTTCTATACCCATCTGTGTACCTGTCAGGAGAAAGTGGCTCCCCCCAAGAAGCAGAGAGGGAAACCGTCTTAAACAAGTGGCAATAAAACGCCCCTTCACTATTCCTAGCCAGGATAGGCCTCTGAAGGAAATGGCAGCTCTTGGGCTTTTTATGAAAAGTACTTTTGTTCCAGTAGTTTTTCAAGGACAAAAATGTATCTTCACACTTTTGTCATTATATTTATGAACTGTAAATCCTCATTTTATGGAAACACTCCAGGATTTCAAACTCTGAAATCAACCTGATAAATCTCCAGCCTCAGGGGTTCAATTTAAGGAGAACCTCTTCAAAAATACTGACGTTTTATAGTAAACTTCAGGAAAAAAACAAACAATAAGCGTTTTCAACATGCATTTTTTTTTTTTTTTGGTAACCCTAAAGGCTTGTCATGGGAGATAGCTAACATGTAAGAAGAATAAAGACAGCTGCTGAGGATGCATTTTCTGAGCCGCAGGTCAACATGACTTAAACAATAACAGTGAGATGGTCTCTCAGGAAACTTGGTCTGAGGCCCCGAACAAGCCGCCATTGTTTCCTTAAAGGAATATTTCACTTTTATATCAGGATATGATGATGTCAGATACACAAGTAAACTTAAATGTGATAAAAATGACTCTAAAAAATCTCTTTGCAATTGCAAAGCACTTTATAAATATTGTAGGCTTGAGGTGTTGCCTTCACTCTTACAATATTCCCCATTATTGGCTGAACATAGTCCTGCCATAGTGGTTGGTATCTCCATGAACTGTCTGCCAACTTCTACTACTGATGGCATTTCAATACACCCAGTCTCACCAATGTTTAGCCAGCTGGTAGCCCACATCAGTCATCCAAATATTTCATTGTTGGATGAAATAGCTCCCTAGGCAACCACAGATCCTAGGCATGTGAATTTTATGAAGGCTTATTCCAAAAACCAGAACAAAACAGAACACAGGGCAGTTTGTCCTGAGATGCTGAGTGAGACACACTGTAAATAAGTTCCACCCATTCACAAAAAATAAATTAAAAAATATGGTGTTCATGAAATTTTGAATCGTAGAGGTGCGTAGAAATGCTTAGGATCCTGAAAGGCAATAGAAACTGTGTGTTTTTTCTGTTAATGGGAAGTTTGTGAAGTGCTTAACAGAAATGGAAGAGTCTTTTAATCCTCTCAATAGAAGGGACACAGAAGCTATATAGTGAAAAATGTAGTATTTTTCTCTCCAATGTATGATGGTGGTTGTACCAAGCAATAATGTTCTATTTCTGAAGGTCTATAGCAAGCTTATTTAATGCCATTATTACCAGGGTGCCCTATTCATTCCTATGTGCCATTTTTTGCACTCTTGAATGAAAGACTTTCCTTTCATATGCCACTGTGGAAACACATCGTTTCCCGCAGCTTGCACTTCTCCAGGTTGTCATAACTGCTTACGAGAATGTCTTCATCTGCAACTAGTGATCCAGTGCTGGGAAAAAAAATTCCAGGGCTGATCTTGGGTCTACTTAGTGAGAGAGTTTTAATGTATTCAATGGTGTCACCAACACATAAAGAGTCACCCACTTTTCTTAATTCTTTTGGAAAGGGAGTAAAGAAGGTAATAGGGAAACTCTGCTCAGACTCAGCAAATTCAGAATCAGAAATTGCACAGACTACATAGGAATGAAACACAGTATTGGTGTCAGTTAGAAGGGGAACATTCATAGCAAGATTGCTCAAACAATAAAATGGGGTGAGGCGTGGCTACATAGAGAAACTCAAGCCAAAATTCTGCTATTAGAAACTTTGTTTATCTTTGCCTCTATTGACTTGCGAAATGGCTGGGCACTCCCAGCAAGGTTAACCATGACCCATGACCACCCAGGGTGATGTCTCAGATTTGTGATGGTATATCAGTGAGGATTTATATTCTATATTCTACTCTTCTGTGACTTTTTTAGAGACTTTTTTAGAGACTGTGTGCCTCATGCTGGTCTTGAACTCCTGGCCTCAAGAGATCTTCCTGTGTCAGCATCTTGAGTAGCTGAGATTCAAGCACAAACCACAAACCACTGCAACCCTGCTTGTTAAGCTTTATGAGTTCTTTGTGTATTTTGGATTTTGGATAACAGTCCTTTATAAGATGTGTCTTTTATAAATATTTTTCTCCCAGTGTGTGGCCTGTCTTCTCAACCACTTGACATCGTCTTTCACAGCTAAATTTTTAATTTTAATGAAGTCTATCTTATTATTTCTTTCATGAATCATGGCTTTGATGTTGTATATAAAATGTCATTGCCATACTCAAGGTCATCTAGGTTTTTTCCTATGCTATCTTCTAGGAATTTTAGTCTTGTACTTTAAATTTAGGTCTATGAAACATTTTGAGTTACTTTTTGTGAAGGGTATAAGCTAAGCATAGTTTTTTTTTTTTTTTTTTTTGTATGCGGATGTCCAGTTGTTCCAGCATCCATTTGTTGAAAAAAAATTATCTTTGTTCTATTACATTGCCTTTGCTCCTTTGTCAAAGATTAACTATTTTTAAGAGGGACTATTTCTGGACCCTTTATTCTCTTCCATTGGTTTATTTGTCTATTCTTTGCTCAATCTCATACCATCTTGATTATCATAGCTTTATAGTAAGTCTTGAAGTCAGTTAGTAACAGTTCACTAACTTTGTTCTTCTTTCATCTTGAGTTGGCTATTGTGAATCTTTTGCCTGTTCTTACAAACTTTAGAATTAGTTACTCAATATCCACAAAATAATTTTCTGGAATGTTGATTGAGATTTTATTGAATCTATAGGTCAAATTGAGAAGAACTGGCATAATGACAATATGTTTTTCTATCCATGAACATGGAGTATCACTCTATTTAGTTCTTCGTTGATAGCTTTCATTAAAGTTTTGTAGTTCTCTTCATACAGATCTTGTACATATTTTGTTAGATTACCTGTAAGTATTTGATTTTGGGTGTGCTAATATAAATGGCAATGTGTTACTTATTTTAATTTCCACTTGTTCATTTATGGCATATAGGAAAACAATTGACTTTTACACATTATCTTTTATACTACAATGTTGTTATAATTGCTTATCAGTTCCAGGAGTTTGTTTTGTTTCATATGTCTATTCTTTCAGATTTTATACATAGACGATCATATTATCTGTGAACAAATGAAGTTTTATTTATTTCTTCCCAATCTGTATTTCTTCTTTTTTCTGGTAGTTTGAAGTCAGGTAACATGATGCCTCCAGCTTGTTTTTGCTTAGGATTGCCTTGGATATCTGGACTCTTTTTTGGTTCCATATAAATTTTAAAATAGTTTTTTTAGTTCTGTGAAGAATGTCATTGATAGTTTGACAGGAATAGCATTGAATCTATAAATTACTTTAGGCAGTATGGCTATTTTAATGATAATGGTTCTTCCTATCCATGAACATGGAATGTTTTTCCATTTGTTTGTGTCATCTATTATTTCTTTTGGCAGTGTTTTTAGCTTTTCGAGAAATCTCCATACTGTTTTTTATAACGGCTAAACTAATTTACATTTCCACCGAGTGTATAAGAACTCTCTTTTCCTTGAATCCTTGTCAGCTGTTATTGTCTTTTTAATAACAGCCTTTTTCTTTTATTTATTTTACTTTAGGTGCATACTATATCTGGCATTTCTCCCCATGTTATCCCTCCCCTCCCTCCCCATCCCCTGCTGTCTCTCCCCTACTCCCGCCCGGAACAGCCCCCAGTGTGTGATGCTCCTCTCCCTGAGTCCACATGTTCTCGTTGTTCAACACCCACCTATAAGTGAGAACATACAGTGTTTGGCTTTCCGTTCTTGTGTCAGTTTGCTGAGAATGATGGTTTCCAGATTCATCCAAGTCCCTACAAAGGACATGAACTCATCATATTTTATGGCTGCATAGTATTCAATGGTGTATATGTACCACATTTTCTTTGTCCAGTCTATCATTGATGGGCATTTGGGTTGGTTCCAGGTCTTTGCTATTGTAAACAGTGCTGCAATGAACATTCGGGTGCACGTGTCCTTATAGTAGAACGATTTATAATCCTTTGGATATATACCCAGTAATGGGATTGCTGGGTCAAATAGAATTTCTAATTCTAGATCCTTGAGAAATCACCATACTGTCTTCAACAATAGTTGAACTAATTTACACTCCTATCAACTGTGTAAGAGTGTTCCTATTTCTCCACATCATCTCCAACATCTGTTGTCTCCAGATTTTTTAATGATTGCCATTCTAACAGGCATGAGATATCTCAGTGTGGTTTTGATTTGCATTTCTCTAATGACCAGCAATGATGAGCATTTTTTCATATGTTTGTTGGCCTCATATATGTCTTCTTTTGAAAAGTGTCTGTTCATATCCTTTGCCCACTTTTGAATGGGGTTGTTTTTTTTTTCTTGTATATCTGTTTTAGTTCTTTGCAGATTCTGGATATTAGCCCTTTGTCGGATGGGTAGATTGCAAAAATT